>JAXHKQ010000073.1:0-62039 GCA_038407185.1 Chalaropsis ovoidea
CAGAAGTTGTACGAGGTTCACACGGCAGAGTTGTTTGGGCGGTGGCGAAGAAGGGAATAACGAGGAAGAAAATGATGTTGGGCGGGGATGAAGAAGGGAATTACGAGGAAGAAAATGATGTTGGAGTCGCTTCGTGCCCTTCAACAACACGCTCTTCAGCGAACAGAGCCAGGACGAAGACCGCTCAACGCTGTCGGAAGAGGAGAACAAGCAGCTGGATCGCAAGATCGAGAGCTTCCTGCGCCTGGTCGGAAGCCGCCTGCGCCTGATGCCCGCCATCAAGGCCATTGAGTGGCTGATTCGCCGCTTCAGGTACGCAGCCCGCCCGCTGTGCCCCAATCATGCCGCATGCTAACAGCTCTCTTGCCGTCTAGAATACACGAGTACAACACCGCCATTCTGCTGACCACCTTCCTGCCCTTCCACTCCATCCCCGCCTTCGTCACGCTCCTCTCCATCCTCCCCAAGAAACTCCCCATCGAGTACCGCTTCCTGAGCCCCTACGTGCGCTCGGCCCAGAACCCGCCGCGCGCCGCCATCGTCCTGCAGGCCGTCAACCAGCCCGCCTTCCTCGCCCTGCTCTCCGAATACACGCTCGAGTCGGCCCGCTCGCTGCACCACTACCAGACCCTCATCTCCTTCTGGGGCGGCATCATGACCGAGGCCATCAACGGCCAGCTCGACAAGGCCAAGGCCGGCCGCATGGCCATCCAGGCCGACAACGACATGTCGCTGCTGCACCGCGTCGGCCCCGCCCTGGGCGAGGCCCTCGTCATGAAAAAGGTGCCTCAGCTGCAGATTGCCGCCTACATGGCCCTGTCCGTGTTCGTGTCCAAGGGCGACCTGGGCGACTCGGCCGTGTCCGCCTTCATGGAGCAAGTCGTCGCCGGTTGGACCAGCGAGACCGTGCGCTCCGGCCTGATCTGCCTGGCCATCCTCTCGCAGTACCGCTCTGCCAAGCAGGTGTCGGGCAAGGTGGCCAAGGCCCTCCTCAAGGTCGCCGACGTCGAGAAGCACCTGGTCGAGATTGGCCGCGACTGGAGAATCGACAAGCTGGCCAACGGCCTCTGCCTGGCCCTTGCCGAGCGCTCGCTGAAAAAGGGCGACTCCCGCGGCCTGCGCATCATCAAGGGCATCATGATGGCCGGCATCCTCACCGCCAAGCAGCTGTTTGTGCTGTTCAAGGTGCTGCTGGTTACTGCCATGCGCCTGGACGACGAGAGCGACAAGGACGGCCACATGCGCAAGGACATTGGCACTGTGCTGATTGACCTGTCCAACAACCAGGGCGAGTGCGGCGAAGTCATCCAGGCCGCCATCGAGGACCTCGACTTTGACATGGACGCCCTTGAGATGAAGCTGGACATGTCCATCCGTCGCAAAAAGCCCCTGGACCCTGCCGCCGCCGCCGACAACAACACCACCGAAGAGGGCACGGCCGAGGTCAAGGAAGACGTCCGCGAGACCCTGGCCGCCCTCAAGAGCGAAAAGGCCCGCCTGTCGCCCTGCCTCTCCGGCACCGCCGGTGCTGTGTTCGAGACCCTGACGCGCGTCTTCCTGCTCATCGTGTCGTCGCAGCCCACCGACCAGGCCATGTTCGACGACTTCTGCAAGCTGCCCGTGCTGTCGCAGGGCTCCGCGGTTTCCGACACCACCTACATTGCCTTCTTCCTGCGCATCCTCAGCGGCGCCTACCCGGCCCTGGCCCGCGCTGCCGCCCTGGACATGGTCAAGACCAGACTCAAGGAAAAGGACGTCGTCGGTCAGGACTTCCAGGCTCTGCTCCCCTACTGCATGGCGGCGCTCAACGACCCGTCCAAAAAGGTGCGCCAGGCCGCCACCGATCTGCTGGTGGTTGTCGACCGCATCTACCCCGAGACGTCCAAGTCGCCGCAGCTGCCCGTGTGGGGCCAGGCCAAGCTGTACGCCGACGGCCAGAAGCTGCAGTGGCTGACCACCAGCATGGCCTGCGCCACGCTGCGCGACATCCTCATGCCGTCGCTGGAGGAGTGCATCATGTCGCACGACCACGTCTGCGCCACCCTCGAGGCCGTGCTCGACTCGAGCAAGTCGTCCATGAAGAGCAGCTCGCGCCTGAGCCTGCTCACCTTCTTGGCCGGCCAGGTCAGCGCCACGCCGTCGCTCGTGGTCAAGAGCCGTCTGCTCAACGCCATCAACCGCGTCAAGGGCGTCGGCAGCACCACGCGCACCCAGCTGCTGCTGCACGTGCTGCTGTGGTGGGCCGAGCTGACGCCCGAAGAGGCCCTGAGACTGGGCCAGCGCGACAATGTCGACCTGGAGGCGCTCAACAAGCAGATTGTCAGCGTCATTGTGCCCAACGACGCCAAGGGCCTGGAGAGCCTGCTGGCCATTCTCAAGAAGAACGCCGTGGCCACAGGCGGCGAGCCTGACAGCGAGGGCGCCCAGCCCGAGGGCCGCACCGGCTTCACCCAGGCCATCTTCAGCCGTGTGCAGAGCATGTGGCCCGCCATGAAGAGTGCCACGCGCTCCTCCATTGCCTCGACCATGCTGCAGCTGAGCCAGGCCGCCGAGAGCCCCGATGCTGTCTCCAGCGAGGCCGCCGAGCTGCTGCGAAACGTGCAGCTGGATACGGACGTCCTGCTGGCCTTTTTGACCACACTCGACATGCCCACCTCGCTGTCGGCTGCTCCCGAGACGACGCCCGAGAAGCGTCGCCGCGTGTCCCTTGACGGCCCCGCTGCCGCGTCCGCCAACGCGGCCCTGCGCAGAGCCACTTTTGTGCTGCAGCTGGTCGAGGGCGCTGGCCCCGCCAACCACCCGCAGGTCCTCGGCAGCCTCTTCGAGGTGCTGTCCAAGCTGCATGCCTTCCGCAGCGTCGTCGGCTCGGAGATGGGCTACCTGCAGAACCTCATCCTGCAGAGCATCCTGGCCATCATCCCCGTCTACCGCGCCAACTCTGGCCTGACGCTCAACATCCCCCAGAGCCACGGCGAGCTGATTGTCAACTGCATCCAGACCACTGCCAGTCCCGTGGTGCAAAACTCTGCCCTGCTGGTCATTGCTAGCCTGGCGGCCACGGCCCCCGAGGTGGTCGTGCACGTGGTCATGCCCGTGTTTGCCTTTGTCGGTGCGTCGATCCTGCGCCAGAGCGACGACTACTCGGCCTACGTGGTCAACCAGACCATCAAGGAGGTGGTGCCGCCGCTGCTCGACTCGTTCCGCCGCGGCAAGCGCAACCCTGTATCGTCGGCCGCCGAGCTGCTGCTGAGCTTTACCGCGTCCTACAGCCACGTGCCGGCGCACCGCCGCCAGCGCCTGTTTGCCACGCTCGTCGAGACGCTCGGCGCGCAGGAGTTCCTGTTCGCCGTGGTGGCCATGCTAGTGCAAAAGGAGGATGCCAGTTCAAGCATCCTAGCCTTTGTGGGCGAGTTGGCGCGCAAGTACTCTGTTGCTGTCCAGCTCGACACCTGCACCAAGCTGGTCAGCCTGGTGTCCGAGGTCTTTGCGCCCCCACCCACCATGGCCTCTGCCCTGCTGGGCGATGCGCTCAAGGGCGTCCAGAACCCCCCCGCCGTTGCCCTGCGCCAGCTGGCCACCGTCACCTCGCTGCTTAGCGGCCGCCGCCTCAAGGCGCAGGCTGCCAAGGCCATGGCCAAGGACGACATGGAGTCGGCCGAGGCGCGCGAGCTCTACAGCCGTCTGCTGGAGGGCATCCTGGTTCTGGCCGAGAAGCTCAAGGCCCAGGAGTCTCTGCGCAAGGAGTGCGGCGATGCGCTGGCGTCGCTGCTCAACCTGCTCTCCATCGGCGAGTTTGTCAAGGCCGTCGAGGGTCTCCTGGACCGGCCCGACATGGGCCTGCGCCACCGCGTTCTGCAGGCGCTGGAGTCGCGCATCGACGCCGAGAGCAACACAGATACGGCCTCGCGCAACGTGCTGCTGGGCTTCCTGCCCACGCTGATTGCCGCGCTGCGCGACTCCCACGACGTGCGCTACAAGCACACTGCCGTGGCCTGCATCGACAAGCTGGCGGAAAAGTACGGCCGCAAGGACGTCGAGGGCGTGCTGGCCGCTGCGTCCACCATTGTCGGCGACTCGTGCCTGGGCTCGTCGGATCCCCGGCTGCGGGTCATGGCGCTTCTGTGCCTGGCGTCGCTGGTGGATGTGCTGCAGGATGCCATTGTGCCGGTGCTTCCCGGAGCCCTGGCCCGCGTCATTTCCTACCTGGCCGAGTCGGTGCAGACGGTATCCAAGAACGAGTCTTCTGTCGAGCTGCACGTGGCGTGCTACACGTTTATCCTGGCCGTTGCCCAGCAGCTGCCGTACATGATCTCGGCCTCTATTCTGGACCAGCTGCTGCTTGTTTCGCACACGTCGGCTGCCGTCGAGGATCTTGCGGCCGAGGCCTCAAGCGCCCGCATCGAGTGCCTCGAGGCGCTCGTCACGATGCTGGAGCCCAAGACGGTCTTCAAGGCGCTGGCCAAGGGCTGGGCCGGCTCCATCAAGGCCGGCTTTACGGCAGCCGAGGCCCATGTGGCGCTCCTGGGCAAGGCCATCGACAAGCACAGCAAGGCCACGATTTCCAAGAACGTGGCTCCGCTCAGTGCCCTGCTTTTCGAGGCTCTGGATATGCGCCGCATTGCTGCGTCCCACGGCCAGACCTCGGAGCTGGCGTCGCCCCGCTTTGCCGCCCTGGAGGCTGCCATCAATGCTGTGGCGCTCAAGCTAATTTACAAGCTCAACGACGCCGTGTTCAGACCCGTCTTTGGCCGCCTCGTCGAGTGGTCGTCGACCGCGCTGCCCAGCGCCGATGCCTCGGGCCGTGCCCTGCGCGCCCTGTCGGTGTACAACTTCCTGGGCGTGTTCTTCGATGCGCTCAAGGGCATTGTCACCAACTATGCCACGTACATTCTGGACGATGCCGTGCGGATCCTGTCGGCACCGGCCGGCAAGTCTGGCGACGAGCGCCGCCTGCATGATGCCATCCTACGCGTGCTAGAGACGTGCTTCAAGCACGACTCGGACGAGTTCTGGCAGAGCCCGTCGCACTTTAACCTCGTCAGCCCCGTGCTGATTACGCAGTTCGGCCGTGCCACGTCGGTCACCGAGCCGCCCACGGCCTTGATTGACGCCACGGTGGCGCTGGCGGGTGCTGCCGACTCACAGGTGCACCAGAAGGAGCTCAACAGCGCGCTGCTGAAGCACCTGCGCAGCGAGGTTGCTGGCGTCAGACTGGCGGCGGTGCTGGCCGAGCAGAAGATGACGGACGTCCATGGCGAAGAGTGGCTAGCGATGCTACCGGAGATGCTACCGTTCATTGGTGAGCTGCAGGAGGACAACGACGAGACGGTGGAGAAGGAGACGCACAGATGGATTATCAAGATTGAGACGGTGCTGGGCGAGAACCTGGACGCTATGTTGCAGTAAAATAGGCGATAAAAAACGGAGGGTAGAGTGAGTTGGCGATGTCGATGAATATTTCGTTTGTACCGAGTAGCACATGAAGTTGACGATGATGTAATACAAGAAGCAAACAACACGTAGGGTTAGAAAACATATCATAGGGTATCATAGGGTCTGTCATGCCCCATAAAATAAACTTCAGGATCCTCAGGAACCAATCCTCCTGCTCCCATTGTTCGTTTTCAGCCGAGGTACACCCGACGGTCAAAGTCCCGGTCTATTCTGAGAAGGAGGTCGTCAGCGCTTTCTTGGCTCAAACACTTGGTGTTTGTTCCTTCCGTTTCTTGGTCCCTGATGATTAACCGGCCTCTCGTTGGCCAGCCAGCCCGCCACTGCTGCCCATTCCCAGCGTAAAATTTTTCCCTTCCCCTCTTTTGTCTCCCTGGTTTTATTCTCCTGTATTCTCGCCTTTGCTCGCCTGTTCCTGTTGACTTGCATCGGCCCACCAGATCACCGCACCACCAAGCTTGCTTGCAATTTTGCCTGCTTCCAACTTCGCTTGTGCCTAGCGCAGCTCCAGTGCCTCGCTCGCTCGCTCGCTGCCTCTGCCGTTGCCGTTGCCGGTAGCACCAGCCGAACCCCGCCTTTGATATACCATTAGAGCCGCAGACGAAGCGAAGCCGCCTCCATCGACGGCATTGACACGAGCAAGACCTCCGCAAGAGCACGCCGCACTGCCCAGCATACTGCACAGCCAGCCATCATCAACACGCCGGCCGGCCTTCTACACATGTGTCCCTCCCGGCACCTTTGCCTATTTGGGAGCCCCCCCTCGATGCTGCCTGTAAGGGGTCCATTATCCGTTATTCCAGAACTTAATCTGTGACATGGAATTTAAGTTATCTAGGATCTTGGCACTGACCAGGGTCTACGCGTCGCAGTCCTAGCTCCTCCTGTGCGCTTAGTTCATCTCCATGCCGGCCCATCCTGTGTTGTCTCCCCTTTCGATTTCCACGTTCCAGTCTTCTTCTAGTGATGGTCGGATCGGGCGGCGGGCGTGTCATTGCAAATCATGGCATGACGACACGGTTGGCACATCAATCGACGACCTCTCGTACACCCAAGTGACGAACTCTCAACGTCAATAGCGGCGGCCGACTGCTCTTGTCAGGCCCACTATGAAATCCATCTGCATAATCGCATGTGTATAAACCCACATCATCTTAGTCGGCATATAAACAACATGCAGGCAAATCTGTAACAGTCTAGCTGCCTATCTAAAGCAATCTCGGCCAGACTGGGCCACCAGCCAGCCACCCACAGCGCACCGCTTTGTCATTATGTCCAGATTACTGCTCCCAGCTTACTGGCCCGAATTCTGAAACTTGGCTGAGTCCAAGGCTACCTCGCTGCTGGTAAATGTTTTACCCCCCCTCCCTTTGCCTCTTTGTTTTCCCAGCGCGGTGTTCCCACTAACATCCATCACCCACTACCTAGAGGCCAATCCCGCCCATGCTTGTGGCTGCAGTCTCACCTTGAACGGTCCTTTTCCCCTACCCACCGCATACCTGACTTTCAAACGTGAAATCACACCAATAACACACACACAATTGCGCCTTGCAACATAACCTGTACACGCAACGACTTAAACTCGGCCGTAAAACCAGTCAGAAAAACGCCGTCCACCAGAAAGAAGCACGTTGCACCGGTGGCTTTTATGTGCCTCTTCCTATTGGCCACTCCTTTTATAATGACTGGGCGCGCTGCAACTCTTGTGTTCATGGGTCAAGGAGCAAGGCTGCATACAGAATAGTGACCTTCTTCTTGGGCTTGGGCGGATGCCTACAAACATGGCGATATTTCCTTCTGTCTCTTCTCTCTACACTACAATCCAGGAGACACTATATCCTGCCAGGCAGCCAGTTTTCTCGCGGGACAAGAAGTTTAGGACTGACATGCCATGTGAGAAAACAGCACATGGCCAAGCTTCTCCTGTCAGCCACGCGGGAACGGGTTTACCAATCTCACCTCCCTGTGCAGTGATTCAGGCCTATCATGTCACTCATGTCACTCTGAAATCAGACATAAAACACCAAACAACAGGCCTCATGGCCTAGGCTCTCTCCTCCCCCCTTCTGTCTAGCCCTGGCTAGTTTGCTGCATTCCCTGCACTGGTTGACAAGTAATAGCATTAGTTTGGATCAAGCACTGAGACTGAGAGTTGCCAATGTATGAGGGATAGATGGTGAAGATTGCGAACGCCGCTAGCTTTGCTTGGTTGGCACCAACTGCATCCCATCCCCACCCAACCCAAACACAAAGGAGGCCCATACTATCTCCGGTTTGCTCTCCGGACTTCTCCTTGCAAAAGCACAGCGAGCACAGCGAGCACAGCAACGCCCCCTGCATCTTATTAGACATGTGCAAGTCAAGTGAGCAACAACAATTCCTCCCTCTCTCCGAAGCGGCCGAGCTGGGTCGTGCCAAGACCCTGGCGAAAGCTAGGAACAAGGCCCCGGGAAAAGAAAACTAGAACCCGGCCACTACGAACGTGTGACACAGCGGCCTGCTGCTGCTAATGCCAACTCCATTGCTCCTTCAGCATGAGGTGGAGTGGGATATGTAGCTAATATAATAACAGCGCCAGCCTATCTACAGATGGAGGCTCATTCCAGTCTCTCTCTCTCCTTCTCTTTTTTTCTTTCTCTTTTCTGTTTCTCTCCAGCTTCCTGGTGAATTGCCATTCGTTGTGCTTCTTTTTTTTTATATAACCTTTTCTCTCTTTTATCTTTCTTTTCAACTGGCACTGGTTGCTGACGTCGTTCTTTTTTTTCCTCTTCCAACTTTCCAGGCTTTGATAGTTTTGATTCTTCTTGTAGATCTCATTGTTGTCAATCTTTTACACTGCTCTACTTTGAATCTGGCTTGCTTCTGGCCTTCACCCCACACTCATTTTCACAACGAGCACACCTCACAGCACACCTCTTCACCATGTCCAAGTTCCTCTATGCCGCTGGCCTCATGGCCTCGGCTGCCATGGCCCAGAGCCTCGAGCCCTACACTGATCCCCTGACCGGCATCAACTTTGGCCGCCATGTTGACCCTGCCTCTGGCTTCTCCGTCGGCCTGGCCCTCCCCAAGACCCTTGGCACCGACTTCATCGGCCAGATCACCGTCCCCGTCGCCACGGGCTACGGTGCCATCTCCCTGGGTGGATCCATGACCAACACCATCTTGCTTGTTGCCCAGCCCTCCGGCAACGATGTCGTTGCTTCGCTGCGCACTGCCAGTGGCTACACCAACCCCGAGGTGCTGACCACCAACAGCACCTTTGAAGTGATGCCCATCAAGGAGGGCGTGAGCGTCAACAGCACCGCCTTCACTTACACTTTCCTGTGCAAGGGCTGCATCACTGGCGACGACAGATCGTGGGCCCCGACCGACAACACCGCCGTTATTGGCTGGGCCATGTCCGCCGATGCGTTGGACGACCCCTCCAACCCTTCTGGCGCTCTCACCTACCACGGCTCCGGCTTTGGCTTGTTTGGCGCTCCCTTTGCCAACGCCACCAGCACCGAGTACGACACCTGGGCTGCCATGGCCGCCACTGCCAGCTACTCGGATGCCCCTACCTCGTCTGCTCCCTACGGCAACTCAACCACCCCTATTTCTACCAACGCCACCGTCTCTAACGAAACCTACGACTACATTGTTGCTGGTGGAGGTGTTGCCGGCTTGATTGTTGCCGAACGTCTTGCCGAGTCTGGCAAGAGCGTTTTGCTGATTGAGCGTGGCGGCAAGTCTGCCGCCTCTACTGGTGGTGATGCCTATGTCAACTGGAACTCGTCTGTGACCCAGTACGATGTGCCCGCCATGGCCTACTACCTGAGCTCTGCCATCCAGACTGGCCAGTACTGCACTGATACCGCTTCCATGGCTGGCTGCATTCTTGGTGGCTCCGGTATGATCAACGCCATGATGTGGGTCAAGCCCAACAGTGGCGACTTCCAGAACTGGCCCGCTGGCTGGAAGTGGGATGACGTCAAGGAGTCTGCCGATGCTCTGTACGAACGCACCCCTGGTACCATCCTCTCCTCTGCTGATGGCAAGCGCTATGACCAGGCTGCCTACGATGTTGTCTCTCGCTTCCTGAGTGGCAACGGCTTCAGCTCAGTCGATGGTCTGAATGACGTCGAGGCCAAGCAAGATGTCTTCACGCACCCTCCCTGGTTGATCAACGATGGTGTGCGTGGTGGCCCTGTCCACGACTATCTCCCTCTTGCCGAGGCCATGAACAACTTCAAGCTCACCATCAACGCCAAGGTCATCCGTGCTGTCCGTACTGGTAGCACCATCACCGGTGTCGAGGTTGAGATTGACAAGCAGCGCCAGATCATCAACCTGAAGACTGGCGGTGCCGTTGTTTTCACTGCCGGTGCTCTGTCTTCCCCTCGTCTGCTGATCAACTCTGGTATCGGCCCTACTGAGCAGATTGAGATCGTCCAGAGCGGTTCCGCCTCGGTCACTCTGCCCGATAAGGCTGATTGGATCAACCTTCCCGTTGGTCAGGGCATCAAGGACCACCCCATCTTCACCGTTAAGCTGGGTACCAAGACTTCGCTGAAGGCTCTGCCGTCGACTGCTTTCACCCAGCCCGACGAGACCAACGTTGAGCTCTTCTCCCAGCAGTCTGGTCTTCTGGCCCAGTCTGGCCAGCGTCTGAACTTCTGGACGTCGGTCACCAACGCCGACAACACCACCCGCTACATTCAGGGAACGTGCAACTCGCCTGCCGACGACACTATCCAGATGAAGATCTACCTGACCCACGGCTTAACCTCTTCCGGTTCTCTGGTCATGGACGCCGACGGCTCTACCAAGTTTGGTGTGCAGCCGTACCTCACCACGGATGGTGATAAGGAGGCCATCAAGAGCTTTATGCAGCGTCTGCTTGACTTTACCAAGCAGGGCAACAGCACCCTGAGCCTCCCTAGCAACACCACTGCCGAGAGCATGTTTGCCAAGTACGCCACTGGCTCTCACTACGTCGCTTCTGCTGCCATGGGTACTTCCAACGACGGCAGCTCTGTCGTCGGCACTGACACCAAGGTCTGGGGCACCGACAACCTGTTCGTTGCCGACGCTTCCATGCACCCCGATCTCCCCGTGGGCAACACGCAGGCCATTGTCATGGTTGCCGCCGAGCAGGCTGCCAAGGCCATCCTGGCTGCCGACAAGGGCTCTGGCACCGGCGCCAGCTACGGCACCGACGGCACCGACGGCAGCAGCGGCAGCAGCACTGTTGCCACGCCTGCTGCTGCCCCTTACCCCACGGCTGGAGGCAGCGCTGGTACTACTGGCACCGGCTCTGCGCCTGCTTCCACCACCACGGGCAAGGCCGCCTCCAGCTGCAAGCGCCGCCGTGCTGCTCGCCGCGCCGCCCGTATGGTTGCCCGCCGCTCGTTGTAAACAGCTGTTAGAGCGCGCAAGTCGTGACTCTCTCTGTCTGTATGATGGCGTAGTGGGTGGTGCATATTTCGGTTCTCGGGGGTGGTTTTCTTTTCTCTTATTTTCCTATGTCACTTTTATCACGGTTGTGTATATTCTAGACGAATTTTGGTTCCCGGGGTTTTTTTGTACTTTTCTTCATATCTTTTCTGCCAACAAATGAAGCACAACAACGCAATGCAGCAATTTATTTGAACTTGGGATGTAAGCCATGTGCATGTCACTGTACTTTTGGCCTAGTGGGTTGTCATTTAAACAAACCCAGATGTCTACCAAAGATTCAGTGCAGCCTGCTAGCCCATCTCCCTATAATCTTATCGATAAGAACAGCGGGGCCTCTCCTTATCGCCGCGAAAAAAAGTTTGGGTTTCTTTGCCTGTAGAAACTTCTCGTTGAGGTTTTGGTAAGATTTGGATCGTGGAAAAAGGCTGCATAAAACAACAAAGCAAGGCATCACATTTTGTCTTTCTCAACCTGCATTTCCACCCACGCTCACGCCCACGAACACTGTCGAATCTCTGCGTCTGATTGGCTTGTCTGTGTGTGCTCTGTTTTTTTTTTCCCTTTTTGTTTATCTCGTTTCTCAAGCCCACACACACACACACAACTATCATGAAGCGCAAACACGAGTCGACAAAGGCCCAGGCCCAGGCCCAGGCCACCGCGCCCGCGCCTCAGTCCAAGCCCGTCCCCGCTGCCGACACCGCCGACGCCACTCATACTGCTGCTGCTGCCCCCGCCGCCGTCGAGCCCCCCAAGAAAGCCGCAAAGACCGAGGCCTCGTTCGCCGACTTTGGCCTGGACCCCCGCCTGCTGCAGGGCATTGCGAAAGAGGGCTACAAGCAGCCGACGCTGGTGCAGAGAAAGGCCATCCCGCTGGCACTGGAGGGAAAGGATGTGCTGGCCAAGGCCAAGACTGGCTCTGGCAAGACGGCGGCGTATCTGCTGCCCGTGCTGCAGGCTATCGTGCGCCGGAAACAGGTGAGTTTGAGCTCTTCAGCCTACATACATCAGGCCGCGCCGGGGCTGTCTCTTGTGTGAGGAGCAGACGGTGTTTTCGTCTCTTTTCTCTCTCTCCGTCCCCCGCTCCTGACCGTGCTCGTCCGTGCTGACTAACTGACCCCGATTCGCCCTGCTAGACTGACTCGGCCGCCTTCACTGCGGCTCTGATCCTCGTCCCCACCCGCGAACTCGCCGACCAGGTACACAAGGCCATTGACGCGCTCTCGGCCTTCTGCGCCAAGGACATCCAGGCCGTGAAGCTCACAGACAAGGTCGCCGACGCCGTGCAGCGCTCGCTGCTCTCCAACTCGCCCGACATTGTGATTTCCACACCGTCGCGCGCGTGGAGCAACATGGCCAACGGCGCGCTGGCTGCCGACCGCCTGACCCACCTCGTTGTCGACGAGGCCGATCTGGTCCTCAGCTACGGCTACGACGAGGACCTGCAGAACGTGGCCGCAAAGCTGCCCAAGGGCGTGCAAACCGTGCTCATGAGCGCCACGCTGTCCACCGATGTCGACACGCTCAAGGGCCTGTTCTGCACGCGGCCGGTGGTGTTGAATCTGGTCGAGACCGACAAGGATGGCGAGGGCGTTGAGCAGTTTGTTGTCAAGTAAGTCGTGCTCTGCTGCTGCTTTTTTGGGGTTGTGTGTTTGTGGTCTCCTACACTTGGAAGCTAACGTTTTTCCTTCTTTGCCCTCTCTACAGATGCAGCGAGGACGACAAGTTTCTGCTGACCTACGTCATCTACAAGCTCAAGCTGATCCAGGGCAAGAGCATCATCTTTGTGGCCGACGTCGACCGTTGCTACCGCCTAAAGCTCTACTTTGAGCAGTTTGGCATCCGCTCGTGTATTCTGAACTCGGAGCTGCCCGTCAACTCGCGTATCCACGTGGTGGAGGAGTTCAACAAGAACGTCTACGACATTATCATCGCCAGCGACGAATCCGAAGTTCTTGGTGACGAAGACGTTGTCGCTGATGAGCCCGACAACGAAGAACCCGCTGCCGCCACCGCCGCCGCCGCCACTGAGACTCCGGCTGCCACCGCCGACGCTGACGCCCAGCCCGCCACCAAGAAATCCAAAAAGGCCAGGGCCCAGGCCCGCCGCAAGGACAAGGAGTACGGAGTCAGCCGTGGCATCGACTTCAAGAACGTTGCCTGCGTCGTCAACTTCGACCTGCCCACCAGCGCCAAGTCGTACACGCACCGCATCGGCCGCACCGCGCGCGCCGGCAAGCGCGGCATGGCGCTCTCCTTTGTCATCCCCGCCGACAAGTACCGCAAGCACCTGCCGACGACCGTCGAGACGGCAGCCAGCGACGAAAAGGTGCTCGCGCGCATCACCAAGCAGCAGACCAAGCTGGGCAAGACCGTCAAGCCGTACGCCTTCGACATGGCCCAGGTCGAGGCCTTCCGCTACCGCATGAACGACGCCCTACGCGCCGTCACCCGCGTCGCCGTGCGTGAGGCCCGCACGCGCGAGCTGCGCGCCGAGCTGCTCAAGAGCGACAAGCTCAAGCGCCACTTCGAGGAGAACCCCGGCGAGCTGGCCCACCTGCGCCACGACGGCGAGCTGCGCGCCGCCCGCACCCAGGCCCACTTGCGCCACGTGCCCGAGTACCTGATGCCCGGCGGCGGCGCTGCTGCCGCTACCGCTGCTTCCGGCCAGAGCGCCGGCTTCGTCCCCTTCTATAAGCCCGATAGACGCGATAGACGCGGCGGCAAGAGAGGCGCTAGCAGGTCGTTCAAGGTGCAGAAGAACAGCTCTGGCCGCAAGAGCGATCCGCTGCGCTCGTTTAAGGCGCGGAGCAAGAAATAAGGGGGGGGAGGGGGGGACTGCTTGTGTGGCCGTGGCCGTGGCCGTGGCCGTGAGCCGACTTGGTCACGCTGTTTCCCTCGGCCTGTCTGCGTGTGTGCGTGTTTTCTTTTGCTTTGTGGCTGTTTGTCTATAAAATCAACAAGCGTCGGTTTTGGGTCCTGGAGTTTCGTTGTCTTTTCGTTGTCTTTTCGTTTTCTGTTCCATAGTCTTTGTTTTATATCATCATTTCCACCTGCGTTTCTCTGCGTTCCATGACATGCGATGCGATGATGCACACAGGCCAAGCAAGCTACAGACAGACGTGGGAGGCCAGGCAGGGGATAAAAAAGAGTTTCTATTTGGTTGGTGGGTGTCATTGTTATCGTGATATTACTGTGCGTTGCTTTACGTATGAAATTATGGTCTTGCTCCTCTCCCGCTCATGGTCCGTTAGGCCCTATCGTAGAGGACGAGCTGCTGTGTACGTGTGCAGATGTCCCGGCATCCAGAGGCTTTCTGCCAAATACAGTCGAGCTGGTAGGAGTTAGTTGCGTGTCAAAAGGATAGGATGTGGGTGGCATGGCATGGTTACACAGACTCGGTTTGTGTAACCATACTACACCACACCAACAGCCCTCCGGGACAAAGGTGGCAGGGAACTTACCCGTCAAAGTACACGTGCACAGTGTGGTCGTGCAGCTCGGCGCGGCACTTTTCAACCACGGCGTTGATTCTGTCCTGCGACCAGCCATTGCGCGTGAGGAAGTAGGCGCCGTAGCCGTCGAGGTCGGTGTCGTTGACGACGTAGTTGATGTAGCCAATCATCTTGTACTTGCTGCTGGTGGGCCAGCCGCCCACGGGCACCTTGTAGCGGATCTCGGTGATTTCCTCAAAGCCGGCGTCCTGGAACCAGCCGACGTTGCGGCTGTCGTCAATCACTCGAAAGGTCTGGCCCATCTTCTCGCCCGCCTCGAGCAGCGCGGCGCTGTACTCGGACCAGCCGCTGGTCTCGGTGATGGAGTCGTCGTCGCTCTTGGGCACGTACGAAAAGTCGTAGTGCTCGAAATAGCCGCCGGGCTTTAAACAGCGGAAGATTTCCTTGTACAGCACGGGCCAGTCCCGGATGGAGCCCAGGAGCACTCGCACATGGACAAAGTCGAAGTAGTTGTCCGGGTAGGCCCATGGCTTCTGGGCATCGTCGAGCTCGAATCTGAGGTTGGGGGGAACCCAGGTGGGCTGGATGGGAGAGAGATCGGTGCCAATGACGTTGGCCTGGGGGTACTGGTCTGCGAAGTCACTGTCGAGGGGGGGAGGCAGGGTGGGTTGGTTAGCGGGAGCTGTTTAGGGTTGGTGTTAGGGTTTGTAGGATAGCGACTCTGGACTTACATGGCCCAAACACCGGTACCGGTGCCGACGTCGATGACGTTTTCGGGGTTTTCGTCAATGGGGGCGTTAAACAGCTTGCCATCCATCAGCACGTGGAGCATGTTGTGCGTCAGGTTAAGGCCTTCATTCTGCTGTTCGTCGTTGGGGCCCCTGGAAGAGGAGGAGGTCAGCGGCAAGTGGGGGAGGGGGGAGAGAAAGAGGGCAGGCCAGAAAGAATACGTACCAATACTCGGATGACTCGGTAAAGTTTTGGTATGTGCGGCCGTGTACCTGGCGGAAGTCGAGCATGCTGCTCGTGAGAGAGGCTCTGTTCATTTCACTACAGCGAAGCGGCAGTGGTAAGTATGGCTGTGTGATGGCCTGGCCCAATGGCAGTGCAATAGCTGGACTCACGAATCAGTGGGAAAGGCCGAATCATAGTCGTTTTCATATATGGGGTCCTGGCATCGAGGTCAGTACATGGCATGGCATGGCAGGTATCCCGGGAGCACCGCAGCTTACCACGTCAAGGCCGTCGGCGGCAATGCTGGTGGTGTTGGAGCCCAGCGACGACTGCGAGGGCCGGGAGTTATGTGAGGCCGGAGACCCGGGAGCATCGCTGGCGGGGAATTCGGAGCCGAGGAAGTCGGGGCTGTGGACGACGTCGGGGCTGGCGGCGACGGTGATATTGGCGGATCTGGATCTGGCGTCGGAGCCGGAGCTGGAGGGGCCGGAGCCGGAGGCAAAACTGGAGGAGTCCATGTGGAGAGCGGCTCGGATACCGAGGGAACGAAAGAATCAGAACAATGAAGAAAAAAGAAAAAAGAAAAAAAAGAAGAAAAAAGAAACAAAGGCCGGAGCAGAAGGGAGAGAGATTGCGGGTGTGGCTGGGGCAAGTGATGATTGGCTGTAGACTTTTGGGTTCAGGTGTTGAAACTACAAACGGAAGGAGAGGAAAGAAAAGGAAAGAAGCCAAAACAGAGGAAAAGGCAGGCACGAACAAGCACGGCTTTGGTGCGGGAAACAAGATGGAATTAAGCAGAGATTAAGAAAGACTCGAGGGTTGGGCTTGTGAGTACCGGCTGGCTGGGTACAGGAGAAAAAAAAAGAGAGAGAGAAGAAAAAAAGAATAGATGAGGAGATTTATTTTTTCCTTATTTTCTTTTCCTGCGAGAAGGATTTCAAGCTGTCCAGGACAAATATGAAATAGGGAGGAGCAGGAGGAGAAGAATGGGAAGGAGAAGAAAAGACGAAGAGGAAAAAAGGAAGGAAAGAAAGAATGGGAAGGAAACGGGCCAGAAAAAATAGGCAAGAAGCTCTATATTTCCGTTGGAGCTGTTGCCTTTTTTTGTTGCCCTTTTTGTTTGACGAAATGTATTTTCTTGGGAGATCTTCTTCCAGGCAAGAGCGAGCAAAGCACGATAATTGCAAGAGTGCGGAAAGGGGGGGAGAGTAAATAGGAAGGAAGGGAAGAATGAGAAGGGGAATAAAAAAAAGGCAGGAGGCAAGAAGCAAACGGGAAACAGGATGGATGGAAGGAATGAAGGAAAAGCAGAAGAACGAAAGGCGGAAAGTGCTCAAAGCTGGCGGGGAGGTAAGCCCGACTGGAGAAGGAATGGAAACATTGGGAACACCTGGGAAAAGATCGAAATCCGTTTTGAGGGCAAGAGCAAAGGCTTAGGCAAGGTAAGAGCGTGATGTTCCTTCCTTGTCTCTTTTCGTTTTCTGTTTCTCGTTTCTTCTTTCCTTCTAGCCTGGCCTGCACAGAATCTGACTTGGTTCTTTCTTCTTCTAGGGCTTGTGAAGGCGAAGAGGCCATTCGTTGATTGTTCTGCGCGATCCAATTAACCCTAACAAGAGCAACACACAAAAAGCTTCTACATCACCTCTCCTGGAATGCTACCACAAGTCCAATCAATGAATCCCTTTGTTCCCCGCAAGTCAAAGCTTAGCCAAGAACAAGAGAGGAAAAAAAAAACAAGAAAGCTTAAACAAAAGGTTACTACAAGGCGGGAAAAGGGACGCCACCAAAGGTCCCAGAAATCGGGGACGGGCTGCCGTGGGTTGCTGTGTTGAACCGGTGTACATATACACCTACATAATACACGGGCATACATGACCTGTACAATGTTACGGTTGCTTGCATTAGCTGTATACGAGCCCCAGATGCCCACATTGGATATACCGACAAGTACTGCTCACATTAGATGTACCGACAAGTACATGTGCCCACAGATGCTCACATTGAATGTACCCACAAGTACACGTGTATGTGTATGTGTACATCATGACGCCTTCCTTCCCTGTTCATGCTTCCTTCCTTCTGTTCTACAATAAGCAAGGGTTGTTCAGGCTTGCAAAAACAGGCAACAACTTGAATTGGGTTTGAGGGCTTGAAGAAAGAAGAAGGAGAGAGCAGGAAAGAAGAAAGAGCGGCGAGGTTCATCTGCGAGGAAGGAAGGAGGGAAAAGAAAAGAAAAAAGAGGGGAAAGACAGGGGTCGTTGGAGTTCGTTGGGGAGTGGGGTAGATGTGATTCTGGACTTGGATTTAGACTGGTCGATGGGGCAGGAGCAAACAGACCGAGTCTGTGTCTGTATTTTTATATCAAATTTCTTTTCCCTGATATGTTCATGTCCTCGAAGCACATCTTTTCTGCCCAAGCATCCAGGAATCGCTCTGTTTTCTGTAAAGCTGACCCTCTCTCTTGCCTCACCCTGCCCCCCGAAAAAAAAAAGATGCAGAAATCTGACCCTCTCCTTCTCCCTGTACGTGCAGACAAGATGCGGGGTTGTTGATCTTTGGATCGGCTTCTTTTTCTCTTTTTTTTTTGGCCCTTGTCGGTTGTCTATGCGTTATCATCGACATTGACGATCACATAGCATTTGCCTGTCTATTTTCCCTCTTTATTTTGTCTCTTTTCTCGCTTTTTTATCCTCTCTTTCTCTTCCTCTCTCTCGTCTGCATGCATCCAAGTCAAAAAGAAAAAAGCAAAAACTCTTCCAACCTCATGAAAAATAAACCCCTCCGCCAAAATGTGAGCAGGAATAAAAAGAAAGGGGGTGGGGGAGAGAAGACATGATGTTGACATGACCTGATGTCTGCGTGTAACCCTAAGAGCACCTGCATCTGGGGTTGCCTTCTCTCTTCCTCAGCTCCACCGCTGGTATTCCAGTTTCCAATATCTTGGATCACCTCCTGGAACCCGCTCAAAGAAACTGTGCAGTTCCCGCGTACCTGTTGCTCCGGATGCCGCCTTCCTTTGCTTTGCGCTCTTCTCTTTTTTTTTCTGGGTCTTAGCATGTGTGTGTTATATCAGGTTCATGTTGTGTAAGAACGGCGAGTCAGCTGGATTAGGGTTAAGATGGGACGGTCACATGACCTGTATGCTGGCTGTTGTCTTGTCTCTGTCTGTTCGTGACTCAGTCTGTTTCGTCGTGCTGGTAAATCTCTGCTACCCTGAGGGTCGCAATGCCGTCTGGATATACAGACCATTACACCAAACAAAAAAACAAAAAGCACACTGCCGCCTTTGCTCTTGATATCAAGTCCAGCTTCTTGTTGGCTTGGGCTTATCGTAACTTTCCGATAGCCCGATAACGACTCTCCCATCTCATCCCTGTCTTGATCCTTTGCCGCCGTTGCTTGGTTCTGATGTCACTACGGCCTAGTACACTCAGCCCAGCCATTTACAACCTGCATCTCTTTTTGCGTCATTCACTTTCAGTCTACCACCGGCGTTTATTTGAGCGAGCCAGCAATAAAGGACCTCCAGGCCGCCTACAAACAACAACAGCCCTCCTGCTCGACGCGTCGCTCTGAATATCCCAGCCGCCCGCGTACCTGATACAACCCGGCCTCGATGTCCGGCTTGTCGCGTGCCCACGATGCCGAGCCTGGCCGCCCGTCATACATATCGCAGTCGCAGCCGCCACAGGGCATTCTGTCGGCCGTGAACTCGTGGCTGCGGCCAACCAAGGCGCGGCCGTCGGGCGCCGAGTACGAGCCGCTGTACGAAGAGCCGACGCCGCTCGACGACGATGATAACGACGCCCGAATAGACGGCGAGATTCCGTTTTCGTGGCTGGAGTACTGGCTGTTTGTGGTGATAGGAATGGCCATGTTATGGCCATGGTACGTGTTTGTGTGGGTGTGTGGGGGTGTGGAGGACCACCCGCCACACTCTATCTGATGCTATTTTACACACCCTATCCCGCCTCGGTGCTCATGCTAACACGTGCACTCACTACAGGAACATGTTTCTCGCTTCGGCACCGTATTTCCAGGCCCGGTTCGCCGGCAGTCCGTGGATCCTGCAAAACTTCCAATCCGCCATTCTAACGGTCTCGACAACCTCGAACCTCATCTCCATGTACATCCTGACCAACATCCAGCAAACCGCATCGTACCCGTTCCGCATGAAGCTGGCCTTTGTCATTGAGACCGTCGTCTTCCTTGTGCTCGGGCTGTCGACCGTCTTCTGTGTCGACGCCTCGCCGGCCGCGTACCTTGTCTTCACGCTGCTCATGGTCACCGTCACGGCGCTGGCGACCGGGCTGATCCAGAACGGCGCCTTTTCTTTCTGCGCCAGCTTTGGCCGCGCCGAGTACACGCAGGGCCTGATGGCGGGCCAGGGCATAGCAGGCGTCTTGCCGTCGGTTGCGCAGGTGCTTATCTCGCTTGCGGCGGCCGACGACGGCGACAACACCCAAGGCGACAAGGGTGGTGGCAGCAGTAGCAGCATCCGGAGCGACGGCAGTGGTGTCCACAGCAAGCGGGAAGCCCAGCTGACATCGGCGTTCCTGCCGTTCCTTGCTGCGGTGGTGGTGTGCATCGGGGCGCTGGTGTCGCTGGCGCCGCTGATCCGCAGACATGACCGCATCGTCGAGAACCGCATGGTGGACCGCATGGCCGACTCGGTGCACAGCATCGAAGAGGCAGAGCGCGTGTCGCGCAAGGTCATCAGCATGAAGAGCCTGCTGACCAAGCTGTTCTGGCCGGCCGCAAGCATCTTCATGTGCTTCACGGTGGCCATGTTCTTCCCTGTGTTCACCAGCAAGATCCTGTCGGTGCACGCGGCGGCTGACTCCAGTGGTGGCGGCAGCGGCGGCAGCAGCGGCGGCGGCCACGGCCTCTTCAAGCCGGCGGCCTTTATCCCGCTCGCCTTCTTCTTCTGGAACCTGGGCGACCTCGGCGGCCGCATCCTGACCATCTTCCCGCTGGCGCTGCAGCACCGGCCCAAGGCGCTGTTCACCATCAGCCTGGCGCGGCTGGGGTTCCTGCCGCTGTACATGCTGTGCAACATTGGCGGCCGCGGCGCAGTCGTCTCCAGCGACCTGTTCTACCTCGTGCTGGTGCAGCTGCCGTTTGGCCTGACCACGGGGTGGCTTGCGTCCAGCTGCATGATGGCGTCGGCAGACTGGGTGGAGGAGGGCGAGCGCGAGGCGGCCGGTGGGTTCATGGGGCTGTGTCTGGTGGCGGGACTGGCGGCGGGGAGTGTGTTGAGCTTTACGGCGAGTGGGGTATGAGGAGAGGGGGGGGGCATACGGCGGAGATGCAGTGCCGGGCGTGTTTTCTCTTTTGTTTTGCTCTTGTTTTTATACCTTGGGCCGTGGCTTTTGGGTTGTTGGGCTGGGCTGGGATGGCCTGTGTTGGGCTGCGGATACACAGACGCAGATGCAGATACAACACATTTAGTACACGACACGGCATGTAGGTGCCAACATGAACATGCAGGTCTTTGGTTTTTGTATGGTATGTGACACTTGTCAGATGTAGCCAGAGAAGGACCAGGCTCGGCTAGAGGAGATTAGAGGAGATCAGATCAGATCAGATGGTGGTGGTGGTGGTGGTGGTGGCAGTAGTTGGTGGCATGACGTGATAATGCGTGAAGCCCCAACCGTGCGGATAGTAAATACTTGGTGCATGATTGGACACGACCTTTCAACAATCACCAATAGGCAAGATGGCCGAGCGGTCTAAGGCGCTGTGTTCAGGTTCCTCTCTTCTGAAGACCTTCGCAGTGGAGCAATCCGCGCGAGTTCGAATCTCGTTCTTGTCAACATTTCTTTTTGCTTTTTCTTTGGTGCTGTCTTTTTTTCTTTTGCCACCAGCAACACGTTCCTTCCTGTTCTGGCGGTGAGCAGAGGGAGGATATTCTATTTTTAGATTGGTGACATGACGTCTTTAAAGGTTGGTGGTTTGTTTTTGTTTTTGCTTTTGCTTGACTGGATTGGCTGGTCTTTTTCCGGTTGTCGTCGCCAGGATTGTTTCATGTATTTAACGGCTCTTGTTCAGGTATGTTATGTCCTTTTGCATATCAGGATTTCAGCCTTGCGGTGTGAGACATGAGCCAGAAAGATAGAGACACATGCACAGAGGAAGAGGGAGGGAGAGGAAGAGGAAGATAAAAGGAAGAAAAAAGACAGGAAGAGGGAGGCAGAAGGTCAGTCAGGATCTGTATGGGCTTGTTTGAATGCTACATACATGCATGTGAATGTGAAGGTGCATGTGGCTGCTCACGCACTTGCATCTGCGAATGCACAGAGACGGCGGATGAGAGGCTTATTAGGCCTGGGGCAGGGATTGATTGGGCTTGTGTGTGTGTGTGTGTGTGTGTGTGTGTGTGTGTGTCGCGTGTAGAATATGAGTCGAGTTCAGCTGGCTTTGGGGAGGAGAGGAGATTTTAAGATTGGACTCGGGTTGGTGGGGGGTAGAGAGAGAAGGACAAAGGGGTGTTTTCGTTGTGAGCGAGTGGTGGTACAGAAGAAAAAAAGAAAAACGAAAAGAATATAAAACAGAAAAACAGAAAGAATATAAAATAGAAAAACAAAAAGAAGTAAATTAAAGAAAAAAATAAAAAAAGAAGAAAGAAGAAAAAATAAAAAAATAAAAATAAAAAAAAAGCCCTGGTGATGTCACAGGTGTCTTTCTGGTCACAAGGTACAACCAGAAACCAGACGAACAAAACAGCCTTACAGGGGCAGAAACAAAGGGAAAAAAAAAAGAGAAAAAAAGAAAAGGCCAGCCAATAGATCTCAGCTGAACCACGGCCAAGAACAGCCAACAACCAATAACAGACACTAGTAGTAGCAGAAAAAGAAGAAAAAAAAGGAAAAATCAGGTTTGTCGTGTTGTGGATATGTATGATGACGACATGCGCGACGAGGGAACAGGGAGCAAGAAGAAACACTGGGATGGTGTTGAGCCGCAGATGTTGGAGGGGTGGGAGAGGAAGAGGGTGAGATTGACGGTCTGGTAGTGTGGTAGTAGTGGTGGTAGTAGTAGTAGTAGCGGTGGTGTTGATGATAGTGGTGATGGCCAACATGTCGTCGTTCAAGCAACAGGTAGATCATAACCCTTACGGATTAACCCTTATCATACACACCCCCCCCGCTCTGTGTCACAAACTTCTTCTTAGCTTCGCTTGTCCCCTCCTCCTCCTTCAGCTCTCCTCCTCCTCCTCATCCGCATCCCCATCCATTCTTCGTCCCCCTCCCCAGAGACTAGGATGTTGTTTTTTTTTGAGCGGAAAAAAAAAAAGAACAGGCCCAAGAGGAACGCACGCACGCACGCACGCCCATTGGCTTCAGGCCATTTTCGAGTCTGGCGTCATGGACGTGGGTGTGTGTTGGTCTTGTGATCAAACGGAGACTTGATGAGGCAGACGAGCAGAGCCAACAGGGGAAGAAAGACAGGCGGAGACAGGCGAAGACAGAGGCAAGGCTGGCTGGCTGGCTGGCTGCACTACTGCCGGCACACGCCTGACAGCTAAGCCGCCAGTCCCAGTCCCAGTCCCAGTGCAGGGTCTCATGGGCAGAAGGCCAGGCGCAGGCCAGACTAGACAGGCCAGCTCTACGTTTCTTTGCTCTGGTTGCCAGCTGGCGTTATGCAGGCACGGCCAGCCGCGGCCAAGCCAGAGACTGCTAGGGACTACCAGAGACCAGCCAGAGACTGCCAGACACCAGCCGGAGACCACCCACAGAGAACTTGTCGTCTCTTGTCTTTGGCGGCCAAAGGAACGACATCAAACATCGTGACGAGATTTCTTTTTATTGGCGTGCCCTCGCCTCTTTTCTGATTACATCTGGCTCTTCTTTTTCTTTCTTTCTTTCTTCTTCATCGCCCTCAAAGAAAAAAAGCACAGCCTCCAAAAGAAAAGCCTGCATTCCTCTTCCTGCCCTCCAAATCCGAACGCTAGACGCTAGAGCCACTTTGAATTTAGCGCCTTGGTGCACTAAGGAGAGAGTGAGAATCGACGGATCCGTCTGAGGTACAGCGCCCGCCCCTGAGATATAGTGCTCTTGTCCCTGAGATACAGCGCTACTTCCCTGAGATACAGCGCTACTGCCCCTGAACTACAGCACACTTCCCCCGGCTACAGCACCCTGCCCTCTCTCTTCCGCCAGCCAGCAACGATCATCCCGGCACAACTCACACAGAGAGATAACAAAACATATAAAGCCCGCCCGGCTCTGGCTTTTGACGCCCACGCCCACGCCCACGAACAAGCACAAAACTAAGACTGCCCTCTTTTCCTTCTTCTTTTCCTTCTTCTCCAACAAGCCAAAACAAAACAAAACAAAAAGGGAAAGAAAAACAAAAGCCCTCGCCCGCCTCACGCCCACTCATATCCTCTCCTCTCCCTCTCCACTCCACTCTTGCGTCTTTCTTCTGCACCGCAACAAAAGGCCAGGACCATTCCGAGAACCTGGCTCATCACTTTGAACCCTTGCCTGTGGAGATCGATATCAGATCGGGTCAGATCAAGATCAGATCACCAGCACCACCAGTTACAACAACAACAACAAGACAGCCGGCCAAGAAGAACCCAGAGACCCGGAGAGCACCAACCACCAACCACTACGACTATACACACCATCACCACTACAGCCCAGCTGCATTCTGCTCTCTTTCTCTCTCTCTCTCTCTCTCTTTCTCTCCCTGCGTCCGTGCCGTGCCGTGCCGTGTCTGAGCCCAACCTCGACCGCTGAGCCTGTCTCACCCACCACCACCACATCACTGCCGGCATATGACTCTCGTGTCTGCCTTCCCTTTCTGTCTTCCGCCGCACCACGGTCCCTCCGCCCTGCTGCTGCAGTCCCTGTCACTGTTTGCACCAAATCTGTACTACGAACTGCCTGCCGCTGCCGCTGCCGCCGCAGCCGCTGCTGCTGCTGCTGCCGCTGCTGGCCCCGGGTCCGACGCCGCTACGGCCACGGCTATTGCCGCTGCCGCTGCCACCGACCCTACCCTCGGCCCTGCTCTCCCCGGCCCATGTGAGCTAGACACCGCTTTCGTCGTCGTCGTCGTAGCCGCTGCTGCTGCCGCGCTTTCTTTGTTCCTCTTGCTCGTCTTTGTCTTGGTCACTCGGCTTGTCCTCATCCCCATGCACGGCCGTCGTCGCGGCCAGGACCACCCGCCATGCGGTGGCGACCCTGCTTTCATTGATGCTGAGTCGTCCTCTTCGTCAGCCCCTACTGCGGCTCCGTCGTTGCGGCGGCCGTCTTTGACCACTGCCGCCTCCTCGTCCCCGTCCACGTCTTCTAACCCACTCACCATCCCGCCCGGCACCAAAGTCACCGAGTTTATCGGAGAGGGCTCTGCAAATGTCGTTGTGCGCATTGAGATCCCGGCGTCTTGCAGCCCCGAGACGAAGCAGCACTTTCAAGGTATGACGGACCCTCCTCTGCCCCCTCCTCTTCTATGCCCCCCCATCCTCCTCTACCCCCCCCATGCTCACACACACACACACACACACACAGGCAAACTACTACGCCTGCAAAAAGCCTCCAAGCACCCGGAAAACCGCCCGTATCCCTACGCCACCCAGCACGCCTACTTCCGGAACCACATCGTTCCGCTGTTCCCGCAAGCCGACAACCTCATCTCGCACGAACTGATTCTACTGGACCGCAACAACAGCAACAGCAACAGCAACAGCATCATCAACCAGGCCCACGCCCTGCTGGATCTCATGGACCACGTCTCATCCGCCAACGTGCAGCATTCCAGAAACCAGCACCCGCCCACGCCCGAGATGCTGCACGAGTCCACTAGCCTCATACACCCCGAGGTGCTGCCGGCCGAGTGGCGGGAGCGCATGGGCCGCCACACCAAGATCAAGCGCCGCCACAAGCAGTTTATTGGCTCCAAGCTGGCCTACGTTGAGTATGGGCTGTTGGTTGAGGACATGAGCATCAGTGAGTTGATCCTTGGGGTATAATACAAGCCCGAGACGATCCCCAAGAAGACGACCCCCAAGAAGACGACCCCCAAGAAGACGACCCCCAACAAGACGACCCCCAACAAGACGACCCCCAAACTAACACGCCTCCTCCCAGACCACGACGAAGATGGCATCCTCGTTGAAATCAAGCCCAAGTGGCTTTTCCAATCCGCCAGCGCCCCGCCGGCCAGCGCCCGCTGCCGCAACTGCGCCATCGAGCTGCGCCGCGCACGCCAAGGCCGCCTGAAGCAAAGCCGGCCCAAGCCGTGCCCGCTGCTGCTCATGTCCGATAACTGGTGCCACCGCCGCGAGTTCATGGCGCAGGTGTTGGCGGCCGTCGAGCCCGACGAGTGGTACGTGGAGCCGCTGCTGCGCTGGGCCGGCGGCGTGGCGGCGGCTGACTCGGCGCCCAACCCGCTGCTGCTCCTGCTGCGCGACCTGCAGGCCTGGCTGGACCAAAAGGGCCCGCTGTGCGCGACGGAGGACAATGCCGCGTTTCCGCTGGCTATGACGATGCGCGACTGCAGCGTGTTTATCCGCGTGGTGCGGCGGGGTGGGGCGGCGGCCACAACAACAACAACAACAACAACAACAACAACAACAACAACAACAGCCACGGCCATGGCCGCCGGCGCAGACAACACATGGCCCCCGCCGCCGTGCGACGACTACTTCATCTCGGCCAAGATCGGCGACCTCGACATGAAGAACGCCGGCGCCAAGCTGAGCTACTGGAAGCGCACGGAGCTCGAGCTGCTGCATGATGATGCTTACACGGACGAGGATTACCAGCTGAAGCACCAGTGCGGGCTGCACTTTTCGACGCCGCGGGCGGGGTCGGGTGGGAGTGGGAGTGGGAGCGGCAGCGGCAGCGGGAGTAGTGGACGTGTGTGATGGGGTCTTTTGACAGTCTCTGGGCAGTCCTTTGACAGTCTCTTGACAGTCTGATGTGGGTTCTCACCCTTTTTTCTTCTTTTCTTTTTCCTTTCCTTTCCTTTCTGGTTCCCTTTGGTTCTTTTTCCTTTGGTTCTTTGGTTTTCTATTCGGCTTTCTTCTGGCTGGTTGTTGGTTTGGCTCAGGCTTTTTTTTAGAACCCGGTGGACGCAGGTCCTGTTACGAGGCAACATTGCATGCGATACATACATGATACATACAACATACACATACAACATACATACAGTACAAACGATACACTTGGTACATTTGGTGCACACACGATATCTCCTGTCTCTTGTCCAACAGCTCAGCCTCTCATCTCTCATGCTTGTCTGACTCAGTCTGCCTTGCTTGGGGCGATGCACAGTTGCGCTGCCACATGAGTCAAGCGAGTTTATGCAGGGCTGCTGGCTATGAGTTGTGATTTGACCCTTTATGCCTTGGCTTGACCAGACCTAGTAGACAGGGTGCTCGAATAGCTGGAGGTGTTGTGTTGCAATTGCAACTGTGTGGTGTGGGTAGACCCTAGCCTGTCCTTGACCGTTGGTGCCTGGCTGCTGCGACTGTGACTGTACGGTGACTTGTCACTAAGGGGCAGAGGAGAGACTCAGAGAGACCCAGAGAGAGAGAGGGAGAGAAAGAGAGGGGGCAGATAAAAGGGAGGAGGACAGGACAGGAGAGGGGATGGGAAGGGAAGGCATAGGATGGGGGGAGGGGCTTTAAATGACTTGCATGCCAGAGGCTGTGCGCAGCTGCAGCTTCTGGGGTCTGGGGTTCTAGGGTTCTGGGCTTGTGCGGGCTTTCTCGGTTAATGGAGGAGGGGTGAAAGGGGAGGGAGGACGAGGAGAGGGGAGAGGAGGAGGACGACGAGGAGACGGACACAAACAACAGTCAAAGTCTGCAACTTGGCTATGCTGTGGAGATGCGTGCATTTCTGTGCAGCTGTTGATATGTACCAGGATGGAAGGGGATATAATAGAGACGAAGATATACATGAGGACATGAAGTTGGGCAGCAAGCGAGGAGGAGGGAGAGCCAGAGAGAGAGACAGGGAGGGAGACAGGGAGGGAGTTTTTCTTTTCTGGCTTCCTTGTCTCGTATATTGTCATTGTTATTGTCATTGTTGTCTTGTCTGTCCAGCATGTGTTGTTTGGTTGGATGGTGGCTGCAGTGAAGATTGGCTCGGGTGAGAGTGAAGAAGAAAAGAGAAGAAAAAAAAGAAAAAAAAGAAAAAAAAAAGAAAAAAAAAGAATGAAGAAAAAAAAAAGAATGAAGAAAATACAAGAGAAGAGAAAGACTGGAAACCCCAAATATTCAGCCGTCTTTCAACAATCCCTCAAATCCCGCCCGGTTAGCTCAATCGGTAGAGCGTGAGACTCTTAATCTCAAGGTTGCGGGTTCGACCCCCGCATTGGGCTCAATTCCCAGTGCTCCAGACAATCTGGAACCAGCTTCGAACCATTCCGAGGATTTTTTTCTTCTTTTTCTTTTTTTCCTTTCTTCTTTCTTTTTCTTTTTTCCCACCCTTCGGCTAAACCCCGGCATAAGGCATGAATTCCCACGAAAATCTAGCTCCCTCTCTCTCTATAACACAACCGCTCCGGGCATTCCCGCAACTCCCGCCTGACCCAGCAGAGTTTCTTTTCTTCTTCTTTTTTTTCTTCTTCCCTTGGATCGGGAATAGGGAAAAATAGGAACCAGAGGCCGAGAAGAGACAAAGAAAGAAAATAGGGAGGCTTGTCTTGTCTGTGAGGTATTGTGACCGAGGCCTGGCTGTTTAATTGTTTTGTTTTCTTCCCAGCTGGCCAATGGGAAGCGAGCAACCCGGAGCTTGTCCTAGCCTGGCCTGGCCTGATTTGACGGCTCGGAAGCAGATGCAAAAGCTTGCAAACGACAGGCTCAAAGGCGGCAATCAGGCACGAGACGTGAAGAAAATTTTAGGGTGGTGGGGGGGGGGCAAGAATGGGAGGTGGGAGGTGGCAGATGGGAGGTCAGCAGTCAGTCTAGGGGTAGCTGTTGTAGCTGTTGTAGGTAGTTGAAGATGTTTGAATGGTTGTATTGTCGTGTCTTGCTGTTGTATCTGTATCTTTGCAAGTACTCGCATGTACTCTTGTGTCTTTGCAAGCACTCAATGTACTTGCATGTACTTGTGCTCTCAAGCACTTCTCCCGGGCTTCTGCCGCATTGTTCGCGTGCCTTCCGCCATTCAACCTCCCCGACGGGACCCTGAGAAAGCTTTTGTTTGTCCGGGCATGAACAATTTTAAGCCTATTTATTCCCTTTTTTAATCTTTTTTTTTACTTTTTACTTTTTACTTTTTTAATTGTTTCTTTTCCTTTTTAATTCTTTTTAATTCTTTCTTTCCTTTTCTTCTCGCCTCGTCCAGCTGGGCTTCATTCATTTCATTCTCTGCATTGCATTGCAGAAGCTCTCCGCAGCCATAGCAGAGCTTTTTTATGATTTTCTTTTCTTCTTTTTTTTCTCTCTCTTAATCATCGACGCACACAGAATTAAAAAAGAGAAAAAAAAACAAAGGCCCGCCCCTCCCCACATACAGCTGGGCTCACCGAACTTGACGACGACGACGACAGCATCGACGAGGACAGCATCGACGCCGCCAGCCATCATCGTCCATTTTCTTCCTCGACAATCACTCACGCCCTGCTTCTCTCTTCTGTCTCGACACCACCTCGCCTCTCGCTTTTGACGCCAGCCTCGCCCCGTCCTGGTCCGGCCCCGGGCTGCCCCAAGTCCCCTTCAGCCGACTCCGAGCCTGACCACCCTCCGTTCAACACCCCCCCCCCCCCCGCTGCCACCGCTGCCGCCGCCGCTGCCGCCGGCCGCCACCGCTCGCACACCATGGCCTTCAACTTCAACTGGTCGCCGCTGACCGCCGACGCCGACTTCTACAACCGGGCCACCGACCTGCTCACCACGGCCCTCAACAAGTCGCCCAAGCCGCCCATCATCGTCGACGACATCTTTGTCACCGAGCTCAACCTAGGCTCCGTGCCGCCCGACCTCGAGATCCTGGAAATCGGCGATATTGCCGAGGACCGGTTCCGCGGCATCTTCAAGATGACGTACTCGGGCGATGCCTTTTTGACGCTGCGGACGCGTGTGCAGGTAAGGAGGGCATTTTATTTCTTTTTTCCCAGTCTCTCTTTCTGTCTCTCTGCCTCTATCTCTCTCTGCCTCTCTCTTTCTGTCTCGTACCAGCTACTCGCCAGCCTCACTTCTCTACACTCCTCCTGCACCCCTGCTCACCTCGGCCCATTGACCTTCCCCCCCACCCCTGTCACCTTGGAAGCTTCGAGCTTCTCTCTCTCTAGTCTTGTCTCACCACTACGACATTTCCCATTTACCCATTCCCATTCACCCATTCGCCCATTCGCCCTATCTTCCCCGCCTCTCCAGTCATGCATCTCGCCTCACCTGCTAACTCCTCCTCCCCCCCCCTCTATAGGCCAACCCCCTCAATACCTACCTCTCCTCAAAACCGAGCTTCACCTCTCCAAAGCCCCTGGCTGCTGCCTCCGGACTGACCATCCCCCTGTCCATCACCCTATCCGAGATCAAGCTCTCCGCCTTCATCATCCTCGTCTTCTCCCGCCAAAAGGGCCTGACTCTAGTCTTCCGCAATGACCCGCTCGAATCGCTCAAGGTCTCGTCTACCTTCGACTCCATCCAGTTCGTGCGCGACTATCTTCAGCGCACCATCGAGGGCCAGCTGCGCACCCTGATGATGGACGAGCTGCCGGCCATCATCCACCGCCTGTCTCTCCGCCTGTGGTGCAAAGACCAGCTGCCCAAGGAAGATGTCGTCGGCTGCCCCTCATCATCAGCGTCGCCCGCTGCTGCCGCTCACTCAGCCACAGACCCTGCCACCGGCTTTGAAGCCGACCCGTTTGCCGAAGAGCCCGCCGTAAATCCCCTGGCCACTCCTCCGCTCGACCCTGTCGACTCCAACGGCAACGTCGTCGACCCCCACGAGATCTCCGCCTTCTCCATCAACGACGGCCAACCCGTGCAGTCCCTGTTTTCCCACCACAGCCTCCTGCGCCTCGCCACCCTGACCGACTCCCCGCGGACCCTCTCACTCTTCACCCCCGGCATTAACGACACCCTGTACCGCGCATGCCACGGCCTGCGCGACCGCCCCGACGGCGCCGTCACCACAGCCACAGCAACCCCCAGCCTGTCCAAACACAACTCGTACTCGGGCAACCTGACCAGTCTGGCCACCCCGCCCACCTCTGTCTCCACCACCTACAGCTTTTCCGACAGCGGCAGCACCGCCCAGGGCTACGCCCCGTCACGATCCAGCGGCGGTATCCACTCGCCCACCACCGGCCTGGCTCTGGGGTCTGGCCGCTCATCACGCACCTACCAGAGCCGCAAAAAGAAGAACCGCGTTGTCAACCTGCGCCAGAGCCCCCACGCTGCCTCAGAGCCCGACGCTTCATCCAGCGATGGCTCGTCGTCGCAGCCTTGCTCGTCGACCACCGACAACGGCATCCCCGTGTCCGAGTCGTCTGAGTCCATCGCCGAAGAGCCAGCCGACCCTGTCGAGCTCGACCGCCTCATGGCCGCCACATCTCTAGCGAACCCTGCCACTGCCGCCGCCGCCGCCGCCGCCGCCGCTGCGCTCTCTCCCATCTCCACGGCCGCTGCAACCACCAGCCCCTCCGCCAACTCCAGCGGCGCATCAACGCCGTCGGCCAAGGTGCACTTTGACGGCATCGAAGCAGGCGCGCTAATGGGCTCGATTGCCGCCAGCAAGCAGAAGAGCCAGAAGAATGCGGTCAAGCCCGCGCCCGTCAACACGGCGGCCTTCTCGTCGCTGGCGGCGGCGCTCAAGGAGAGCGAGCGGCTCAAGGCCCAGGGCTCGCCGTGCGAAAACTCGTCCGTCATCCTCGAGCAGGCGTGGATCAGCAAGATGGCCGGCGAGATTGCCCGCAGGGTGTACGAGGAAAAGAGCCGCCGCGACGGCTTCTGGGACGAGCGCGAGCGCGAGGATGCGCCGCCGCCGGCGTACACGGCGCAGTAGGGGGGGTCTCTTTCGTCTTCTCTTCTGCTCTTCTACTCTTCTTCTGCTCTCCTCCTCTGCTACTCTGCTACTCTCATCCCCTCTTCTACTCTTCTCTTTCCCCCCTCCACTGCCGTCTCCCTCTCACATAGACCGTCTCTATCCTCTTGTCTCATCCCTTCCCCGCCTCACTTGAGTACGACGTCCGTCTCTGCTTGACTTCTGTTCCTCCGTGTCTTTTTATTCTTTTTCCTTTTTTTTTATATCGGCTTGGGCTTGTACAGCGCAAAAACTACTGGCTTTTATTGGGAGGTGTTTCTGGCGTTTGTATACACGTGGTTTTCTTTTCTATAATTTTTCTGTATTTTTCTGTATTTTTCTTCTTTTTTTTGGCTTTTCTGTCTCTTCCCCCCTCTGTCGCCGTCTTCTCAGACCTTCTGCACATACACTCACGCTCACTCTCTGCTCTGTTTCCCTTCTCCCCTATAAAAATCCGCGTTCTGTTTTCTCCTTGCTTTGAGAAAAAAACACAAAGAAAAGCTTGGGTTTTGTTGGTCCTTCTTTTGTTTTCTTTTCCTGCTGGACGGTGTTTTTTTTCTTTTTTTTTTCTGTATCTTTCTTTTTTTCTTACAAGACTGCTGTTGCAGCTTCTGGCTGTTCTTTTTTTCCTGTTGTTATATCTTCTCCATATTGAATTCACAACTTTGTCTCATAGAAAACGTGCCCGTCAATCGTGTCCACAAATCTTGCTTGTCCGCACAGTTCTGTTGTTCCTATGTATTGCATGTGTCTACTCTTGCATGCAGAGCCATGCAATAGCCCTCACCCCGTCCCGTCAGGCCCTCACCCCGCCCCGTCAGGAAGACTCTCTCTCCCCCTCCCCCTCCTCCCCCTCCTCCTCCTCCTCGGACCCCAGCGCCACAGAAAGCCGCTGTCCGCGCGTCGACCGCGACGACCGCCTCGTAGCCGCCGCGCCAGCGCCAGCGCCCCCGCCTCCTCTCCCCCTGCCCGGCTCCTTCCTTGCGCGCGCACCAGCACCAGCTCCAGCTCCAGCTCCAGCTCCAACGCCAACGCCAGCGGGCCCAGCACTCTACGCCTTGCCCGCCGACGCCTTGCCCACGGCAGTCTTTGCAGCGAGGGCAGCCTTGGCATTATCGTCCTTGAGCCTAGCCAGGGCCGCCTCCTTGCGGCGCAGGTCGTCCTGCATCTTCTTAGTCAGGGCGGCAGCCTTGAGCGCGGCGGCGTCCAGGCGCGCCATCTCCAGCTTCTCGGCCTCGCGGCTGAACGGCGCGCCGCTCTTGATGGCCGCGGGCAACAGCGCCGTGCGCTCCCACACCGCGCCGCTGCGCGGGTCGGGCAGCGGCGGCAGGGCGGCGGCCGCTGCCGCTGCCGCTGCCGCTGCTGCTGCTGCTGCTGCGGCTTTGGTCTTGCCCTTGCCCTTGGTCGCGCCAGTCGGCGTGGACGCGCCCGACGCGCTGGCGCTCGCTGCGGCGCTGGCGGCGGCGGCTGCGGTGGCGCCGCCGCCGCCGCCGGGTTGGGACAGGGCAATGGCGGCAGCGGCGCCGCCGGCAAAGCCCTTGGGGTGGGCGCCCTGGGTCAGGTGGTCGTAGAAGGACTCGTAGGGCTCGTTGAACAGCTGCTCCTCGTAGATCCAGGCCTTGACCTCGCCGTTGGGCACGCGCATGGCCTCCTTCTCCTCGTCGGTGCGGCCGTAGGGGTGCAGGCGCAGGTGGTGGTACAGCGTCTGCGGCTTCTCGCCGGACTCGGCCACGTAATAGAGCTTGAGGGTGATTTCGAACTCGCCCCAGCCGGTTTCGTTGACGATGAAGGCCTTGCCGAAGTCGCCTTCGACCACTGGAGAGAGAGAAGGCATGCATTAGCTATGTGTGCGGGATGGCTTGCGCGGGCTGGGCCGGCGGCAGGCTAGACGGGGGACAGGGGACTGGGGACTGGGGAGAGGAGCACGTACTGCGCACGTGATTCGGGATGGACTCGTGCAGCTTGAACTGCACGCGGCGCAGCCAGTACGTGATGTCGGTGTCGTCAATGCCCTTGATGAACACCTGCCATGAGTGCGTGTGGTCGTCCGGCACGCCCGGCGGCTTGGGATTGTACTTGTCGTCAAATGGCTTCGCCGTCGTGCCGTAGATGAAGGGCCGGTGCACTTGCACGCCCTTCATGCGCTTGCCCAGCTGAGTCTGTGGCGCCATGGCGGGCGGGCGGGCTGTGGTGGCGGCGGCGGCGGGTGCTTGTGGGGGTGCGGTGCCGAGGGCGGCGCGGAGGGCGGTACGGACGTGTGGCGTGTCGTGAATGCAAGAAGCTAGGAAATATAGCAACGCGAGTCGACGTCAGGTTGCAGCAAAAAGTGCTAGACCAGGCAAAAGAACAGAGATCAGAGATGTCGCAAGTCGCAGCCTTGCCTTGGACGAAGGAAGCTCAAAAAAACATCACGGATCTAACCCTAGTGAGCAGCTGGGGTAAGGTGTACAGCTGTCGGGACAAAATGACAGCTGACAGGCGATAGTGGCAGCTGGGGGGGAGGCAGCTGGTGGCTGACAGCTGGCGCAGAGACATCCGGCAATCGGCAGCTGGCGGGGCTGTAGCTTCGGTCTCCCCACCCCTGCTCTCTTGACGCAAAGGCGGTGAAGCGGAACGAGAAGCCGTGGAGTTCTGCCAGCGGCTGTCAAAAGCGGTGGGCCCGAGAAATCATATCATATTGCAGCTTTGAGTGATGTGTCACGCCAGCGCACAGAAGAAAAAAAGGACAAAAATCACAGATACACATGGTCAATTATCAGTCGCACACTAAGAGAAGAGGCTTAGAAGCCCCGGCTGTATCGACATGGAATCGGGGAATAGGAAACGGAAATTATTGTTGATTAGAGCTGGCGCGTTAATCTCTTAATCTCTTTAATCTCATGTTCGGAGCGCGCGATGGGGCGGGGGCAGAGGAGGAGGAAGGGAAGCTGGGTGCAAGCCAAGGCCGAGGAGAGGAGGGCAGAAGAAAATAAGAAAGAATTAATGCAGGCGAGTTATGCCAAGGAGTAGACAGCAGACAGCGTCGAACCTGAGCTTGAAGAAAAGAAAAAAGAAAGATTGTGTGCCGTTGCCGTGATTCGAACGCGTGCGTGTGGCGCTGGCACAGTGCCTTTTTTAGGGCCTTTTTTGGGCCTTGAAGCTCTCCCCTCCCTGGCCCCACATAAGCTCCGGAAGCAACGCCACCAAGCCTTCCACCAGAAAAAATAAACCCGTCCAGGCTTCAACCAAACACAACTCACAGCTCTAGACAACAGAGCAAGAAGAAGAGAAGTACTGCGACTGTCTATTCATCTGATTCACACTGCAATCATGGCTACCAAACGCATCGTGGTCTGTGGCGGCAACGGCTTCGTGGGCTCGCGCATCTGCAAATTTGCCGTAGCCCGCGGCTGGGACGTCATGTCGATTAGGTAAGCCTGCCCTGGGACAACACACGACAACAGCTCCCGTTGCTAACCCGCTCTGCCCACGCCGCTCGCGCCGAAATAAACAGCCGATCTGGCCAACCGCGCTGGGACGCAGTGTCTGCGTCAGCCACGGCGCCGCCATGGGCACGCCAGGTGTCGTGGGAGCGGGCCAACGTGCTGGACCCGGCGACGTACCGCGCGCTGCTGAGCAACACCGACTATGTGGTGCACAGCATGGGCATTCTGCTAGAGACGGACTACAAGAGCATGTTGCGCGGCACGGGAGACGTGGTGTCGGGGCTGCGCGGGCTGCTGGGAGGTGCAGGGGGAGGTGTGCGCGGCGGCGGCGGCTCGGCGAATCCGCTGGAGCGGGGTAGTTCACGATCAGCGTCAGCGTCAGCGTCAGGATCAGCATCACCATCGTCGTCGTCGTCGTCGTCGTCGGCATCTTCCGCCCCCACGTACGAGTCAATGAACCGCGACAGCGCCATCACGCTTGCCCGCGAGGCAGCGGCTGCCAAGGCCAAGGCGTTTGCATTCATCTCGGCCGCGACATGCCCGCCCGGCGTGCCAGCACGCTACCTGAGCACGAAGCTCGAGGCGGAGCGCACCATCAGCTCGGAGGAGGCGCTGGCACAGCTGCGCAGTGTGTTTGTGCGCGCGCCGTTCATGTACGACGCGTCGCGCAAGCTGACGCTGGGCATTGCGGCGGCGGCCGGCGCGGCGCAGTTCCTGGACAGCGCCACCAAGGGGCTGTTGGGCGGGGTGCTGGGCGGGAATAAGCTGGCGAAGCCGCTGTTGGTGGATACGGTGGCGCAGGCAACGGTGCAGGCGCTGGAGCAGCAGGACGTGTCGGGGGCGGTGGAGGTTGAGGAGATTGAGAGGCTGGGGGAGAAGTACTGGCGGGAGTCGATGCTGTAGGTTGGGGGGTACAGGCAGGAGTCGATGCTGTATATTGGAGAGGCTGTAGGTAGGGTGGAAGAGAGGGGGCAAAGGCTGGAAAGAAAATACAGAAAAATATAAAAAAAGACACATAAAAAGAAAAGAAAACACAAATAGACACTAAGAGTAGCCTCCCCACCCCCTATATCATGGTCCCCCGCTCGAAACTGTCCCGGATCTCGGCCGTGTACTTGTTGTAGAAGCGCGCCAGCTTCTGGTTGAACTGCTTGTTCTTTTCGTTGATGTAGGTGACGTCGCCGTCGTCGCCGTTCTGGGCCATGCGGTCGCGTCTGTTTTTGAGGCGCACCTCCTCGGCGCGCTTCATGTCGGCCACGAGGCGGTCGATGGCGGCCTTGTCGGGCTTGTTGGTGGCAAAGGAGGCGGAGTCGGCGGTGGAGTAAAAGGAGCCGTCCTTGTCGACGGCAATGAGCTCGCCGTCGTCGGTCTCGACAATGTCGAGGCCGCCGCCGGCGGCGGCCTTTTCAATGGCGGCCATCTTGTCGCGCTGGTACTTTTCGAGGTCGATGTCAATGTTGCGCAGCTGGCGCTTGTACGTCTTGTTGCTCTCGGCGCGGTGGTCCTGGAAGGCGAGGTTGTCGCGGCCGGCGGCTTTTTTCTTGAGCCGCTTGTCCCAGCGCTCGCTCTCCTCGACTGTCCAGTCCCAGGCGCGCTTGCGCTCAAAGTCGCCGCCGGCGTCTTCAATGTCGGCCTTGAGCAGCTTGTGCGAGGCGATGGCGTGCTTGCGGTTGAGGGCCGACAGCTGGGAGGGGTCCTGGGCCGCGCGTTGGGACTCTTTGATGGCTTCGTCAAAGTTTGCCTGGGCGGAGGACTTGGTGCGGGCTTGCAGGGCTTTGAAGCGGGCGCGGCGCTCCTCTGCGCGGGCGGCGGCAGCGGAGGTGGATGTTGAAGGGGGGGTAGAGGCGTCGGCGGAGGCGTCGGCGGAGGCGGAGTCGGAGGTGGAGGCACCGGCGGCAGCGCCAGCCGGAGGAGGGGAGGTAGTTTCGTTGTCGGCCATGCTTTTCAGAGGGGGCGTGACAAGTCGGGGTGGTACAGAAGAAGAGAAAGAGAAAAAAGAAGAAAAAAAAAAGACCGTAGATTGCTTGACTTGGAGTCGGTTGTTTCAAGGTTCAGCCTCTTTTGTCGTCATACGAAGTTGGGAAAAAGCGGCAAGGCTGTGGGCAGAGGGATGTTAGCCGAGAATTAGCCGGATGACAGGGCTAACCCTTTGGGATGCTGTAACCCTATCAAACGGTGTCGAGAAAAGGACGGGTGAGTAGAGGGAATAGAGGGAATAAATTGACATGGTTTGTTTCTAACAATTGGCATTGACACAGGGAAGAAAGACAAGGAACAAGACTAGGAACAAAGGAGAAAACAGACAGCATAAACAAAGTTGGTGATGGCGTTGTTTTTATTTAGGGTGAGACAAACGGCACGACAACAAGTGAGACAAAGGAAGGAATGACGGAGGGGAGAGGCAGAGGAGGCAGAGGAGGTAGAGGAGGTAGAGGAAGTAGAGGAGGTAGAGGAGAGATACAAAGAGAGGTACAAGGTACAACTGAAGGGTACACAACACGGACGGGAAAGGGACAGCAAGAGGTACATGGTACAACAACACAAGGCAGCGAAAGGTACACAGTACAACACCAAAAGGTACACAGCACAACACAAAGAGGTGCACAGTACAACACCACGAGACACAAAAAAGGTACACAGTACACCTGTATGTACCCAAGAGACACAGGCACAGGCCGGCCCGTGTGGATAATCTGTATGGCGACAAAAAGGGGGCCAGCAACGTCAGAGGGACGACAAGGCTGCAGACCACGAGTGAGATAGAGATAGAGATAGAGATAGAGCCAGAGCCAGAGCCAGAGCCAGAGACAGAGCCAGAGCGAGATTGGAGACAAGGCTGCAGACACACAAAGTGGATGCGGGTGATTTGCGTGTCAGGACGCGGGATGGCCGCCGAGGCGAGGAGACGAGAGGAGGGGAGGGGAGGGGAGAGGAGAGACAGTTGACACGTGTGTAGATTTTTTTTTTGGGAGATGAAGGTTTATTTTATTTATTTATGTTTTTAAAGGGGGAAAAAGAAGGAAAAAGAGTTTCAGGATATGGTGGATGGTGGATCGTGAGTGAAGAGAGGCAGCGTGGAATGATCGTGAGATTTGACGATGCGGGCAGAGGGGAGGTGGGAGGAGGTGGAAAAAATATAAAAAAAATAGAAAAACCCAAAAAAACCCAAAAACCCCAAAAAAACACCCAAAAAAGGCACCAAATCCTGGCTAAAAGCCTATCGAAAAGGATCGATCGATCGCGGCAAAGAAAAGAAACGAAAAAAAAAGAACGATAGACGAGGGACAAGCGGAGGGGTTTTATGCAACTAAGGGGGAGAAGGGAGAAAAGAGGAAGAAAAAAAAGAAAAAAAGGAAGGAAAAAGAAAAGAAAAGAATAAAAAGAATTAAAGAAAGAATTGAAAAAATTAAAAAAATTAAAAATAATACAAAATAATAAAAGAATATCACCAAAAAGAACAGACGTCCGCTTTCTGCTCTCATTTGTCTCCCTCGTTTCGCTTCTTTTCTTTTTCTTCTTTTTCTTCTTCTTTTGCTCTTCCTCTTTTCTGCTCATTTATTTTTATTTTTATTTTATTTTTACCTCTGCTTCTGCTTCTGCGCGTCGCTCATTTTCCGCTGAGTTTTTTTTTTCTCGTCGTCTTGAAGCTGTGAATTTGTGTGATTTTATTCTTTCTTTTTTTTTATTCTTTTTTTTTCTTTCTCTCTCTTCTTCACATCACCGCCAGAAAAAAGCATCACGACGTCTTTTTGCTGTGTCGCGCTGTCGATTATTTTTTTTTTTTATATTTCTCTTCCCGATCGACACAACAGTCTGGAGCTCGCAGCTTTTTCTATTGCTGATCGACACGCCCGATTGATCGACCGTCGCCCCGATCGTCGCCGCCCCGATCGTCGCCTTCTCGAAACCATTGCCGGCGTCTTTTTTTGACTCTTGTTTGGACTCATCGTCCGACCGGCCGCTCTCGCGCTTCCATCGCCGCCGTGAGAAACACCGCGATACACACCGCCGCCGCGATACACCACCTCCGCAATACACACCACCTCCGACCCCCACATCACTCCAGACGCCTTCTCTCCGTCTTTCGTCGCTTTTTCTACACTCATTTTGCTGCTCATCCCCGGCCTCAGCCCTACGCCCTGATCTGCTCTGCCCTAGCCTGATCCGGCCTGCCCTGTCTCTCTCCCTGCCGCCAGCGCGCTTATTCTCTTTGTTTCCCTTTTCTTCGCGCCAATTTCTGACACACCCGGCCTATTGTGGTGTCTGCTCTTTGTCGCCGCCTCTGCCGCCGCCTCTCTAGCTCCGTCTAGCCCCGTCTAGCCCCGTCTAGCCCCGTCTAGCCCCGTCTAGCCCCGTCTAGCCCCGTCTAGCTCCGTCTAGCTCCGTCTAGCTAGCCCACTCTCCTTGGCCTCTCCCCCGGCTCTTGCCGTCAGATCATGGCTTCCCCCGCGGCTAAACGCCGGCTCTTTGGCTACCTTGCTGCCCTCCTCTTCCTCGTCCAGCCCTCCGTCCAAGACTACGACCCCGTGGCCAACTTCTGCCGAAGATGGGGTCACCGCACAACTGTCGTCAATGACATTCTGTACATTGACGGCGGCATGCTGAACTGGCCGTCGAATAATGCCGATATTCTGCCTACGAATGTGACGAGTATGTATCTGCCTGTCTCTCTGCCTGTCTCTCTGCCTCCCCCTCGGCCTCCCCCCCCCATCCTACCTCCTCTCTCCTCTCCTCCCAGACACTTTCTTTTTCAACCAGCCCCTCAACTCCTTCTCCGCCTCCGCTGGCATGCCCCAGCTCTACAACAACATCACAAAGCCCGGCTCCGCCCCGAGCACCTCCGGCGGCGCCCTCTGGGGCGACTCCGTCAACAACAAGCTCTACTTTTACGGCGGCGAGTACACCGGCCAGCAGCCCCCCCAGTCGCCCGCCCTCTGGTCCTACGACATCTCCGCCAACAACTGGTCCACCGTCGCCTACGACAAGCAGTTCCGCGTCAACGGCCTCAGCTACGGCGCCTCCGCCTCGCCGCCCGCCTCCGGCATGGGCTACTACTTTGGCGGCTGGCAAAACAACGCCACCGTTGCCTCCTGGTCCAGCCCCGTGCCCATCGCCACCGCCAACCTGCTGACCTACGACATGGACGCCCAGTCGTGGCAAAACGCCTCTGCCCCCGACGACGGCCTGCGCCGCGCCGAGGGCGTCATGGTCTACCTGCCCATGAGCGACCAGGGCATGCTGGTCTACTTTGGTGGCGTCATCGACCAGTTTGCCAACGGCACCGTCAAGCCGCAGGAAATGGACTCTATCCTGCTGTACGACATTGCCAACGCCCGCTGGTACACCCAGCGCGCGACGGGCGACATTCCGGGGAACCGCCGGCGTTTCTGTGCCGACGCCGCCTGGGCCAAGGACCGCTCGTCGTACAACATGTAAGCTTTTACGGCCCCCCTTCTGTACCTCTACTCTCTATCTCTGCCCCTTGTTCCCCCCCCCCCTCTAACACCCCTCCAGCTACCTCTACGGCGGCGCCAGCATCGACGGCGACAACCCCGGCTACGACGACACCTACATCCTCTCCATCCCCTCCTTCAAATGGATCAAGCTCTACCAAACCGTCAACGGCAACAACCAGCACTACTCCTCCAGCTGCAACATGGTCTCCAACGGCGCCCAAATGCTCATCATCGGCGGCACCTTCCCCGCCACCTCCGCCTGCGACGTCCCCCACAAATGGGGCACCCACAACCTCGACACCGGCGTCAACAACCCCAACAACGCCCCCTGGTACACCTATGTCCCCACCAAAACCGTCTATCACGTCCCCAGCGCCGTCGTCTCCGTCATTGGCGGCAACCCCTCGGGCGCTGCTACCCTGGCCACCCCCTCTGGCGGCTTCGACCACCCCGACCTCGCCAGCTACGTCACCCGCACCGCCGCCCTGCCCACCCGCACCCCCACCAGCGGCAGCCCCGCCACCGCCCGCCCCACCGCCGCCAACGACGGCTCGCTCTCTAGCGCCGCCATCGCCGGCATCTCCGTTGGCGCCGTGGCAATTGTGCTGCTGCTCGGCACCGTCGCCTTTGTCATGTTGCGCCGCCGCCTCATGGCCCAGCGCGCCCAACAACCCGCCCTCATCCCCTTTATGCCGCCGCAGCAACAACAGGCCTCGTCGCCCGGCATGGCCGCCGCCTGGGTCAACCCGCAACCACAACAACAGCACGGCGTCTATCCCATGCACCCCTCCTCGTCGCCCGTCAGCCCCCAGTCGCAGATGGGCGGCATCCAGGCCCACGACGCCGTCTACCTCGCCGCCCAGCAGCGCCTGCCCGTCGAGCTGCCGACCGCCGAGACATACAACTACCAGCCGCCACAGGACGCGCCGGTGCAGCTGTCCGGCGACAGCCCCGTGTCGTCGTCGTCCGACGACGGCGACGTCCTGCACATCAAAGACCGGACGGCGCCGCCTTGATGATGGCTTGGCTCTGGATGTATGTAAAAAACTAAAAAAAGAGCATTTAAAAACGGGGGAGGGGGAGCGTGCGTGGGAGTGGGAAAGGAAAAAAATATATAGAGAAAGACCGCGACAATGAGACGGAGACGGACGGAGAGAACAGAGCGGCCACGGCGGGGGGCTGTCTGTCTGTGCAACGTCACAGATCACAGATGTACACAGTACACCAGTCTTTTCCCTTGCCTCTTTGGTGCCTCTTGTACCTCTTGTACCTGGTACCCATTTTACATCCCCTCCTCCTCCTCCTCCTCGTCTCCTTCCCACCGTCTTTGCCTTTTCTGTTTTGTCGTTTTTTTCCCTTTTCTTCTTCATCTTCTTATTTCTTTCTTTTTACCCTTTTCCTTCTTTTTTCCTTCCATTTTCCTTTCTTTTCTTGGTGTCTTATGTTTTCTAATAATACCACGTCGTTTATGATATTTTTTCATTTTTTTCTTCATTTTTTTCCTTTTCTTTTTCCTTTGCTTTGCTACTTCTTTCTCGCTTCTTGCTTCTTGGTAGTTACATCTCTTGGTTAGCTTAATTATATACTTTATTGGCCTTTCTACTCTGGCTTTCAACTGTCTGTTAACCCTGTCTCTTTACCGGCCCCCTCACCTGCTCCTTAACCGTATCCCCGTGTCTGTCCTCCCTCACACCAGCGGCACGTTCTCGTTCTTCAGCGGCGACCCGTCGTTCCTGCCCCTGCGCCCAAACATCAGCGAGACAAAGCTCTTCTTGGCCTTGACTATGCGGTGGTCGCCATCCACCGCCGCCGCCGCCGCCGGCGTCGGCGTCAGTGCTGCCGGCGACGGCAGTGACGGCGACGACATCTGTTTCGTGGGCGTCCTGGGCGCCAGCGGCATTCGCCAGCTGGTGCTGCTCCCGCCGCCACCGCCGCCACCGGCCTCTAGCGTGCCGTTGGCCGCCGCCACGCTTGTGCTGAGCACCGCCCGCTTACTATCGGTGCTATGGCGTAGCGGCGAGACAACGTCTTCGTCTTCCGCCACAGACGCAACCGGGTCCATCATCACCGGCCGGATGCCAACCAGAGACTACCCATGCACTCATTAGCAACAGTCCACACCAATCCAAATCCCACCCCAGTCTATTGTGTGTGTGTGTTTTGTCCAACTTACCTTCATTTTGAGCAGGCTGCGTGACTGTCTGCGCTCGACGGGCTTTGCCTTGACCGGCGTGGTGGGGGCAATCTTCTTTACGGGTTGCGCCTGCCTGCGCTCATGCTCGCGCTCGCACTGGCGCTGGTGCTGGCGCTGGCGCTGCAGTTCCTTGAGCTCGCAGCGCAGCGTGGTGTTGTTGTAGCCGAGACACTCGTCCGGCACTGCCACGAAGCGGATGGTGCCGCGCGATGGCGGCACGGTGAGCGTCTCGCGGAGCACGCGCTGCAGGAGGATTGTGTTGCGGCGGTTTGTCGATTCGAGCACCTGGCTGGGCTCGGCGTACAGCGTCAGAATGTAGGCTGGGTCCATGGATCCTCTGTAAACCATGCAGGCGCCGTGACGCAGCGAAATCACGATGCTGGAGGCAGGGCGCCTGTATCGCTTGGCGACTTGGATGGTGAGTTCCTCGAGAACGGGGCATTCCTTTTCAATCTGCAGGCAGTCAGCGGATATACACGGCCAAGGCACAAGGAAGCAAAAAGAGACATACATGCACATTTGTCAGGAGATCAACCATCACCATCGAGGCCTGGCGAATAGAGTCTTCGTCTTCCGGGACTTTCTCGTCCACGCCGTGCGGCAGCTGGCCGACACCCAACTCTCCCAGCGTGCTGGACATGGGCAAGTTGGCAGGCTTTTTGCTGGGCGACAGGCTCATGTGATTGAAGGTCGCCGACAGCGAGCCACTGCTGCTCTGGCCATAAACCATGGAGCGAGGCTTGATGACCGACTGCCGGCTGACACAGCCCGTGTACTCGCGGGTCTGGGGCACCAATGGCATTCCATACGCGTTAGTAGGCACCTTGAGACTAGTTCGGGGCGGGATGAGTGGAGGCATCATCAGGCGGCCGTGACCCAGAGCCAGGGGCGGCGATTGTTCCGTGGCAGTATTGCCAGCAACACCAGCAACGCCGTCTTCGTCGACAGCCTGCAGAGACATGCCGTTGACGTTGCTGTGTCGGAGCATGGGCGGATGGCCCGAGGCGTGGCTCATGCGGGTGGTAAACGAGGGCTGTTTGCCCACGGGGGGCAGATGCTCATAGTTGCCTCCATAGCTGATCATGGGAGGCCCATTGCGTCTTTGTGGACTGTGTGTGGGAGACAGACCATCGTCGTCGTCCATTTCGAAGAACTTGTCTGTGAAGCGCAGAGGAGACGGGATTAGACCCGGGGCATTGGGTTGTTGCAAGGACGGAATGGGAGACATGACGACATATTGCTCGGGCGGGCTAAGGATGGTGGGCATGTTGAGATTTGTGTTGAGACGGGGACTATGGCTGCGGCTGGGGATGGGGCTGTAGTCCGGGCTGTGTTGGTAGTCGTCGAAGTTGAAACTTTGTTGGTGCAAGGCTTCTGGCTCCACGGGCGGGGCGCCGGGCGAGCCATCGGGAGAGGCACAGGTAGAAGCAGCCGAAAGGGCGCCGGGAGAGACGTCCCGAGGGGCACCGGGAGAGACAATGGGAGAGCCACCAAGCTCAGAGCCGGCATCAGGTGGCACTTCCTGATCTGCAGCAGACGATATCGACGGGGGTTTCGACATTTCGAACGATGGATAGCCTTGAAAATGCCTCTCTCAAGCAGAACAGCAGAGAGCCAAAGCAGCCGGCGCCTTGATATACACCCGCTGTGTGTACAATGATCCTCCCGCTCTGCTGCTGATGAGTGTCTGTCGTTGACAACAAACAAGACTGGACGAGAAGACAACCGGACGAAACCGGAACAATAACAATAAGCAAGCGGGTAAACCGCGGCGTGCAAAAGATACGCGGCTGTTGTTTCCGGGCAGACTAGGCAGAAGAGTGACGCCGGGCTCTCTTGGGCGTATCCGCGTATTGCCGACAGCGGGCGGTGGGGCTGCGTCTCTATACAAGCTGGTAACGAATGCTGGGCGTACGAGTGACAATGCGAGTCTCTCTTATAAGCGCAAAATATAAAAAGCGATGATCCGGGGTCAAGTCGTGAAATGCACCGCAGCAAAAGAAGGAGGAAAGATTTTCGTGATACATGGCGGGGTCGTGAATATGCCTATCGTAGCCATTCACGGAAGGTGCAGAGATTGACCGCGTGCCTTCCGTGTGAGAGCACCAGGGTGGCCGCGTGCCTTCCCCGTGCAGACATTCCCGTGCGGGGTTGCTTGTCAGAGATTTCACCTCCTTCCCCGTGATCTCACCGCTCATTTACTCTGCAGACAGGCAGCATCAGACTCTCAAACGATACCAAGACCCTCAACATATGTACATTAAAACTGTGTGCGACCCAAACCACCGTGAGACCCAAACAAACAAAAAGACCAACTTCCCCCCCCCCCCCCCACCCCCCCCCCACCCACCTCCCCCCCCCCCCCCCCCCCCGCCCCCCCCCCCCCCCACCCAACCCCCCCCCCCCCCCCCCCTCCCCCCCCCCCCCCTCCCCCCCCCCCCCCCCCCCCCCCCCCCCGCCCCCCCCCCCCCCCCCCCCCCCCCCCCCCCCAACTCCATCCGATCCGGGTGTCTCCCATGCAGCTTCCGGCGTGCCCCCTCCCAATTAGACACTGGCTAACCACCCTGCCTTCATCGCCAGACCCTTTGCGCACGCGCTCACTTCTCCAGCGCCGAGCTCCGCCACCGCGCCGTCTTATCAGCCACAAAGCCGACCAGAACCGCGCCCATAATGAGCACCTGTAGCGGCATTAGTGCGACGGCCAGGCCGGCGGCGGTCCTGGACTGCACGCACAGGTCTCCGAAATACGGCGCCGACACCATGCTGACGTGCTTCCACTCGCAGCTCCACGTCTGCAGAGTATCGGCCGACGCGCTGTTGGCCGTGTAGTGCACGACCACGGCGGCCATGGCGGCGACAAACGACAGCGCCGAGAGCGCGGCGTGGGCTGCAACGATGGCACGAGAAGTCTGGTGCGGCGGCGGGCTGTTAGCATTTATCCTGCTGGCAATGGAATGGCGACGGGCACACACGGCGACTCACTTTCTGGCCCCGTCCTAGGGCTACAGCCACGGCGCTGAACACCGTCACCACGGCACCGGCGACGACCATGGCGATGGTCGGGCCGATGTTGAACTTGGCCGGCCACAGCGGCAGCAGGAAGTCATCGGACAGGTGGGTCTCGTTGTATACGTGCAGGTTCTTGGCAGCCAGCCCGAGAATGGAGATGCCGGCAGCCAGAGAAAGCAGGCTTAAGCTCGAGCGGATCCCCACGATGGACTTGATGGCCTTGGGCGAGATGGGCAGAGACGACGGCGGAGGAGGGGGAGGGGGAGGGGGAGATGGCGTGAGAGTTCCCCGAGAGGAGGTCTCAAAGTCGGACGGCGGAGGGAGATCCTTGGAAGGCATGATGGGCGAGGCGGGCAAGAGATGAAGATGCGGGAAGAACAGCGGATGAAGACCAGCAACAACCGAGACGTGCGAGGAGACAAGAAGAGGCAGAATAAAAGGAGAATAAAAAAGAATAAAAGAATAAAAAAAGACAAAGTAAAAAAGGTCTCTGGCTTCAAGCGTCTCTTCCCCTCTCATCTCAAAACACAACCGGACGGCAGGCCCTTCATATACAGCCTTTCCTCGACATGTCCCGCCCTCCGCCCAGCCTGTCTCCCCGTCCACGACAGTGTCACCCTGTGCTATTTTTGTCTTGTCACTCCCTCGTCTCTCTGCCTTCCCGCCGTAGCCGCATCTGTCCGTCGTCCTCTGCAGCAAAGCCCGTCACAAGAAGGAAGACGGCGGCTCTCTCCATCCACGATGGACAAGGGGCCGGCGCCTCCTCTACACCTGATTGGCTGCATTTCAGTCATATCCGGCGCGGGCCCCTGCAAGGTCTTGTGCAGCCTGCACTCAAGCGCCACGTACAGCCAATCACACAGCAAGTTGATCCCTGGACGAGACCAGCCAGCTTCGTAGAATGATTCCATTAATAAACGAGGGAGCGAAAGAAGACGCTGGTGAAGCGCGGAAGTAAACGGGGAACCGGGCGGCTAAAGGATGAAAGCGATAACGTGTGGGAAGGTCTCCAAAGGAAAGCCCGTAGGCAGAAAAGACAGATACCGGGGCCGGGACACCAACAGAAACAAAACGGACATTGCCAACCCTAGCCAGCACGAACCCTAAGAGCATCCAACTGGTCGTCTCGGCTTCTGGGCCAGGTTCTTTTCCAACTCCTCCATCTCACGCCGAATCTCCTCATAGCGGGCGTTGATTCTGCTGTACTCGAAGTCCAGCACGACTGCACCGCCGTCGTCCCGGATGAGGAAGTTCTCGCAGTGGACATCACAGTGCACGATGCCGAGCAGATGTAACCGCTCAAGCGCTCTCCGGCACGCGCCGGTGTCGCCCTCGAGCTCCAACTCCAATGTCTTTTCCATGGCTGCTTCGTCTGCCAAGACGGTGTGAGGAAAGTCGCTTTCCACACTCCCATGCCCGCGCCCACGCCGGCGCCCATGTGCGCGCCCGCGCCCGCGGCTGTCTACAGGCATGCGCGCATGCCGGCCCTCGACTTTTTCCAGAACGAAGCCCACCGCGCGGCCCTCGGGGTCCACCACGTGGCCGAGGAACTTGGGCGCTATGGCTGCAGCAAGGCCGAGGCGGGCGTCGATGGCCGCCGAGCCGCGGGGGCTTAGTGGCGCCGGCGGGCGGAACTGCTCGATGCGGCGGTATACGGCGGCTTCGTGGGACAGGAGCAGCATGTGGCCTTCGGTGGAGGCGATTTTGACGATGGCGGACTGCTGTGCTGGTAGTGATTTGGACTGAGGCGGAGCCTGGGTCTGGGTCTGGGCCTGGGTCTGGGCCTGAGTTTGCGGTGGCCAGACACACTCTACAACCCCCGGACGCAGCTCCTTGACGGGCTGTAGCGTAGACAACAGCACCTTGTTGGGGTGCCACAAGGGCGCAAATGGCGGTCTTATGCGTGACATGTCATGTGCCAAGGAGGGCGGCGGCGGCGGCAGGCGCGGCAAGGTAAGCGGAGCCGGCGCTGGAGCTGGAGACGGAGAGATGGGCCGCGAAGACGGCAGCGGGACGCGCTGTGGCGAGAGCGGCGACGGCGGCACGGAGGAGACGGACGAGAAAGAGGTGCGGGGCGGCGAGAAGGAGGGTGGGTCCCGGGCACTGTCCCGGGCACTGTTGCACGGGCAGGACAGGGGGAGGATTGGCGAGGCCGATGGCGAAGTCATTGCGAGAGCGATGAATAGCAAGCAGAGATATGAGCGATGAACAAGGGAGAGAAAGAAAATCCGAGAAGAAGAAAAAAGAGAAGAAGAAGAAATTGAGTCAAATATTTCAAGGAGAAAATCTTTCTGCGTTGAAAGGGCAGGAGCAAACGCAGCAGAGAGGGCTCCTTCCTTTTTTTTGCTCTCTTTGGCTGTGAGTTGAGGAAGTTTCCACGAAAGAATCGTTCCTTCCTTATTGGGGCGATGACGAAATAGAGGCTGTCCGGCCGGCAACCAGACGAAAGAAACAAAGAGGAGCGTCTGGATTATATACAACAGGGCGGGCAGAGCAGCCTGGAGGAACCAGCAGGCAGTGTTTCCTGTCTCTTGTCAGGAGGAGGCCTGTCTCGGATGTTTCCAGCCCTGGGCCTGGTCTGGTCTGGTCTGCATTCTGGTGGCAGCTCTGCAGCCCCAAGCCCGACAACACAGACAGACAGACAGACAGACAGACAGACGAGCTGATGATGATGCTTGCCTTTGTCCCCTGCTAGCAACCGTGACTCGATGCGTGACTCACTTACAAGCAGCGTGAGATTAGCACCCATGGACACGTCCAGGGAATCTGTATACAGCCGTCCTCAGCCAATGGCCCTGGCTTGGCAAGGCCCTCTCCCGAGATAATCACTAGAAGAGCCGTTGGTTGTTCTACGTGTTCCTGTCATTGTCTTGTGGTCAAGCGACTTGGATGAAAAGCGCCATTGTTGTCCTGGGAGTACAATTACAGCTAGGCTTGGAGACCCTTGGAGACCTTTGGAGACCCTGATGGCAGCTGGCAGTGTGGCACTAGTGTGTGGCGCCAATATGTGGCACTAATATGTGGCGTGGCTCCACACTAGACGTCAACACGGGCTGGTTGGCTCCAGCGGCAACCAGTGGCCCCTCCCCTAAAAACAGGCGTCAGACAGGGGTGCACCCCCCTGAAACTTCACGGGAATCCACTGTATCCAAGTCGCACGCAGTGGAGCCAAGCCGCTGCCGACCGCCAGCTTTTGTTGAGTGTTGGTGTGGTGTGCTGGCCCCCCCCCCCCCTAAATCCTCAACATACTCAGCGCGTTTGCTGTGCCCAGTGCCCAGGTTTCAGCCGACCGTCGTTCTTTATCTGTTCTTTGTCTCTTCTTCTGCATCTGACGTTTCTCTCGAGCTGTCGCTGGCACACTATCAACCATCCCCCCCTTTTGCCCCATCCCACTTGCTGTGTGGTCTCCCTTTGTTCCCTCTTTTTGCACTGCTTATTGTTGTCTCTTGACGTCACTCCGTTCCAGACTCTCCACCCCTCCTCCCCCCACTAATCCAAGTTCAAATCCCGCATCACAACTCTATTCGGAGCGCACCACACAATGACATCCCTCCCGCCGCTGACACCATACTCCCCAACAGAGCTAGCCCAGCTCTACCCATCGTCGCTCGCTCTCCAACAAGTCCACATCTTCCTCCGCCACGGCGAACGCACCCCCATCAAGCCGCGCTTCGAGCACCTCAACCACCCGTCACTATGGCCCTACTGCCGCCACGCCCGCACCATGCGCGCCCTCATCAGCCTGCCGTCCGCCGGCCCTGAGCCCGCCACCACCGACCTCCAATGGCAGCGCAAGCTGCACACCCTGTCTGCGCACGACGACACCCCGCAGCCATACCCAGCTCCCGCCGGCAGCGCGCGGGAAGACCTCTGCGCCCCGGGCACGCTGACCGACGCCGGCCGCGCCAGCACGCACGCGCTAGGCAGCCACCTGCGCCAGCTGTACGTGACCAGCCTGGGCTTCCTGTCGCCCAAGCTCAGCCAGCCCAGCGAACTGGCGCTGCGCAGCACGGGCGTGCCGCGCGCGCTCGAGTCCCTGCAGCACGCCGTGGCCGCGCTCTACCCCGCCGCCCAGCGTGCCGCCGACCTGCCGCCCTTCGCCATCGCCCAGGCCGCGCCCGGCCACGAGACCCTGCTGCCTAACCGCGCCAGCTGCCCGCGCCTGCGCCAGCTCATGGCCGCCTTCAGCGCGCGCGCCGCCGCCCGCTGGGACGCCTCGCCGCCTGCCGACCGCGTGCACGCCCAGCTCGCCCGTCACCTCGCTGCGTCGCCGAACCCGCGCGACGCGCGCCGCATCGCCGTCGCCTCGCACCCCTCTGCGCTCGGCGTGCTGGACACAATCAACGCCAGCCGCGCCGAGGGCACGGCCGCGGCGTCCCGCCTGCCGCGCGAGTTCTACCACCCCGAAGTGCTGACTGGCCTGGAGGCGGCTGGCGTCGAGGAGTGGTTTGCGCTGTATGCCGAGAGCGCCGAGGCGCGGCGGCTCGCCGCTGGGCCGTTGCTGGGCGATGTGGTGGCGGCGCTGGTGCGCTCGGCCGAGGGCGCAGATGCACAGGACAAGAATGGCAGCACCTATGGCAACCACAGTGCCAACCACAGCGGCAACATCGGCCAACAGGCCGCGATCGAGCCCAAGATTGCGCTCAACGGGTGCCACGACACGACGCTCGCCGCGCTGCTCAGCGCGCTGGGCGCCTTCGACGGGCGCTGGCCGCCGTTCACGAGCCACATCGCCGTGGAGCTGTTCCGCGCCGGCGACCGGCCGGCGCCGCAGCCGTGGGCGCGCAGCAGCCGCTGGCTCGCCGCAGCAGGCCTGGGCGGTAGCGCGGCGCGCATCGGACGTGCGCCCACGGCGCAGCTGGCTGGCGCCCAGAAGAAGGCGCTGGACGGCTATTTTGTCCGCGTGCGCTACAATGACCGCCCGGTCGTGGTGCCGGGCTGCGCCGTGCCGGGCAGGCACTTGCCCGGCGACAAGTCGTTTTGTACCCTGGTGAGTTCTCTTTTGTTGTCGTGCTTCCCGACGAGAGATTCGGGGACAACGGGGTTCGGTTGGGATGCGTCCGTCGTTGCTTCTGCTTTTTGCTAACACATGTGTGCGTGGATAGGCGGCGTTCAAGGAGATCGCGGATAACATCACGCCCCGCCAGTGGAAGGTCGAGTGCGTGAGCAATCTCGACCAGCCGGCTATTCCGAACAAGCCGGAGCCGGCGGGGTACTAGGGGAGGGGGCTGTCGCTGTAGATGTCGGAGTTGCTACGCGCACACACACACACACGGTTAGAGCCGTGTGGACTTACGGTTTGCTTCCTGTTTTCTTTGTTCTTGTTCATTTTGGCGTCTCGGTTTCTGTCCACAGTGGATTGTGGTTGGTTAGTTCTCTTTCGTATCTTGCATTAGCAACGGCCTCGGCCGTATCATGGCCAGCCTACACATAATAAACGTAATGACATACAACGCAGAAGACTGGGATAAACAAAAAAGCAGCATATTTATAAGATGTGTAGTAGAAACGCGACTATATCAAAGTAGAGTAAATGGCAAATAGATCATGGCTTGAGCCGAGACAGCATTCAGCGGTCGGCAATTAACCCCCAAATAGATTTCAAAAAAAAGTTAGGTAAATAAATAGATATGGCAAAAACACACAGAGAAAGGAAAGATGAACAACAAGTTTGAAGAGAAGATAATATGAAGCAGGAGAAAAACAACAGAGAAGGGAAGAAGAGGAAAGCGTCAAAGAGCAAGTGAAGCGTGTGCAGAAGAAGAGGCGACACCAGTCGATTACACCACTTGAAAGAGAAAAGTGGAAGAAAAAAAAGAATAGACGGAAAAGCCACCTTCGGATTTTTGGTTCCGGAATCATGTGTCGATGCAGAGAGGCACACCACTTGTGTCTAGTTGGCAACCTCTTCCTCAACCCAGCCGTTCAGGCCTCCCTGAATGGCCAGGCCAAAGCCAGTGCCCATGCCGCCGTAGCTGGCCTGGTACTGGTGGCCGCGGCGCTCGCCCTCGGGGGCACCCGAGGAGCCGCCGACAGAGCCGGGCGAGGCAACGCCGTTCTCAAAGCCAGGCGCAAGTACAGGCAGACTGACAGCACGGTTGTGCGAGCCACGCGAGTTGGGAGCCAGCAGGCCGCCAATGGTGGTGGCGCCGCCGGGAGCAGCAGAAGTACCAGGGGCCACGTTTCCGTTAAAGGCACCCTGCACGCCGGCCTCGAGAGCAGCCTCGTTGGGCGAGGACTGGGCAGTGCCGAAGAGAGCGGCCTGCTGGACGGCGAGGGCCTGGTGCTGCTGAGCATGCTGAGACTGGGCCTGGTGCGAGACGTGGTGCAGGTACATGGTCAGGGGGTTGGCGTTCTGGGCAAACAGCGTAGCAGTGGGCTGGGGCGACGAGCTGGTGGTGGGCGAGCCGCTGCCATTCTGCGAGTCGCTGCTGACGGGAGGAGGCGAAGCAACGCCGTCAGTGTTGGGAGACTGGCTGGCGCCCGGCTGCAGCTGGCGAGGAGCATTGCCGCAGCGGTCCTTGCCAAAGTTGACCTTGAACTTCTTGTACTCTTCCTTGCTGCGAATGGCCTCGATAGCCTTGATGGCGTTGGCAATGTTGGTGAAGTTGACAAAGGCGCAGCTCTTTTCACGGAGGGCGTTGACCAGCTCAATCTCACCATACTCGGTAAAGTCGGAGCGCAGACGCTCCTCGGTCCAGGTTTCATCCAGGTTACCAATGTACACGTTACGCGACGCACCACCACTGACGGCCAAGGCAATGGCGGGGGGCAGGGCACCAGAGTGCTTGCCCCAGCCAATCTTGAGACGGCGGTTGTGGATCATCAGACCCTGCAGGTTGCTCAGAGCGTAGAACGAGGCAGCAGCAGTAGGGTCGATGAAGGTGACGAAGCAGATGTGCTTGTCGGGGATGTAGCGCACGTGGTGCAGCAGACCGCCACGGATGACGTTGCAGATTTCCTCGAGGGTGGTCTCGGGGTGGATGTTGCCCAGGTAGATGGTGCGGTTGCCCAGGTTGTTGATGCCGCCAGCAGTGGTAGCGACAGCGGCAGCAGCAACAGACTGCTGGGCCAGGGCGCTCGAGATCATGTCGCGGTCAGCGCCAGTCAGCATGTGGGCGTGGCCAGGGGCAATTCCCAGGTACTGGGCAGCGTTCTGCTGCTGGGTCTTGGAAACGTAGGCGCAGCGGTCCTTGCCGTAGTAGACACGGCGGGGGGCTTGCCACTTGGGCTCCTGGGGCAGCTGGGAGACAGCCTTAATGGCGTTGGCAATGGACAGGTAGTGGATGAAGGCGATGTTCTTCTCCTTCACGTATTTGACCATGTCAACTGGACCGAACTTGGTCAAGTCCTCGCGCAGCTCCTCCTCGGTAACCTCTTCGGGCAGGTTGCCCAGGTAGACGTTACGGGAAGCACCCGACTGCTGAACAGCGAGGGCGACAGAGGTGGGAACCTGCGAGGGCTTGCCCCAGCCAACCTTGATATCCTGACCCTGGATGCACAGCTTTTTCAAGATGGCATCGGAGTGGAAGTGGGTGGCGGAGCTGGCGTCCAAGAAAGAGATGAAGGCGCAGTTCTTATCGGGCAGAAGACGAACGGACTCGATCTGTCCGCTCCGGACATGGTTCAAAATCTCCTCGGCAGGGGTGTCGGAGGGGATGTTGCCCAGGTAGACAGTGCGGCTGTTTCCAGCGGCAGAGGTGGTGGAGATGGAGACGGGCGAGGTGGGCTGGGCGGACATGGGGTTGTAGGAGCCGGAGGGTGACTGGGCGTTGAAGAACTGGGGCGCGCCGTAGGACGAGGGGGAGACCAGAGTCTGGAAGGCCTGGGGAGACAGGGTCTGCGGGACAGGGCTGGTCAGGCCGTTGACAGCCTGCTGTTGCTGCTGCTGCTGGAAGTTCAAGTTCTGGAACTGGGGGCTAGCAAAGCTAGCGGGGGTTCCAGGCTGGAAGGGGCTTCCGAGGAGCAGCTGCGAGGGCAGCAGGGGGGTGAACTGCATGTCAAAGGCGGTGCCGGGAGTGGCCAGGTCGTTGGGGTTGATGGGCTGCTGCTGCTGGGCCAGCGACTGGGTGTTGATGGTGGGGACGGTGGTGCCACGGCGAGGAAGACGGTCGGTGAAGCTGGGCACATTGGAGGCAAAGGCACCGTGGGAGAAGCCGGTCTCAGAGGTAGAGGGCTTGGAGGCGTGGCCGAAGCGAGCGCCCCCGTTCTGGCTCGCGAGATCCTGCATGGTGTCAGGGGAGACAGGGCAGACGGACGAGAAGGAGGCCAAAAAAGAAGCAAAGTAAAGAATAAGTCGGAAGAAAATAGGCAATAAAAAAGAAGCTCTGGTGGCAGTAAAAAAAAATATAAGTGTTTAAAAAAGGGGGTCAAGCGTCTGTAGCAAAGCAATGGCCAGGCAGACAACACAGCAGACGACTGGGGGCCACAAGCAGAGCAAGGCAGGGCGAAAAAGAGAAGGACCAGAAGCAGATATGAGAAGGCAAGAGAAGAGAGTCGAGCAAGAAGCAGAAGTTGAAGCTTAGAGGAGTATCACAACACGATGCTTGAAGTGTAATTCGCGGGTATAGACCGAAGAGAAGAAATGCGAGAAGAAATGCAATAGATTGATTGGTTGTTTGGGACGGCGACGTAGAAGGAAAGGCAGAGGCGAGATCGCGGCGACGAAGGAAGAAGAAGAAAAAAAAGAAGAAAAAAAGAAGAATAAATGCCGGATAATCAACAACTGCCAGACTCGAAGAAAGAAGAAGAACAAGGACAAGAAAGAAGAGAAGAAGAGGGGTTTGGCCGTGAGAAGAGAAGCGGAAGAGAAAAAAAGAAAAAAAGAAAAAGAAGAAAGAATAAAGAATAAAGAGAATGGGAAGAGAAAGAAGGGAAAACCCCAGACCTGGTGTAGATGCAGGAGACGAGAGACGGAGATGCGGTGAGGTTTTAAAGAAAGAGAGGATAGATTGCAAAGAGAAGAAGGAGAGGGAGAAGAAGAGAAGAGAAAAAAAAAAGGGAAAAGTGGGTCTGCTCTACCTCCGTTTGACCTTGGGGACTTGGGAAGGTGCAAACAACAGGACGGAAAGAAAAAGGGCTGGAAGAGAAAGAACCTCAAGCAAAAGGCAAACGGGAACAAAGAGCAAAGGAAGGAGACAACTTGGGCAGGAGGCAGGAGCAAAACAGGCAGGAGAAGCTTGGGCAAGTGGGCAGGAGAACGGAGCCACCCAACAAGGAGAAGGTCGGTCCCAAAAGGACAGGCCAAGATCCAAGATGACACGCACCCTTTACCCTTTACCTCTACATTTCTCACCCTTTCTCACAACCCTCAACACCACGGCGGGGCCAAGGGCCAGCCAGCCAGGGCAGGGCAAGGACTGTGGGCTGCAAGGAGGAGGGGAAGGTGCGGTCGATGAAAAGCCTGGCGGCCCGCGGCTTGTGTGTGTGTGCTGTGCTGTCTAGTACTTGCCCCGTACCTGTCTTGTACCTGTCCTGTACTTGTGCTGTGCTGGCTGGCTGTGCTGTAACTCGTACTGGGGCGCCCTGTGGTGTGGGGCGGGGACCCCAAGGAAACACAAATCTAGAAGCGAGTAATGCAGCGAGGCAGGAACTGAATTGAGCGGCTGCCGCTTTCCTTTCTGGCCGCCATAATTTCATTTTATTTTATGTCTTATTTTATACCATTTATACCATTACTCCTGTCTATACCTGTGCGTCTAATCCAGCCTTGGCTTCTCTTTTTTTGATTTATTTTCAGTCCCATTTGCTGCAGACTTTGACCTCGACAAAAGAAAAAAAAAAAAGCCGCTGAGAGTCGTCTGCTGTACGAGTATACGAACAGGGGGAAAGGGATGGGGATGGGCCAGAACAAAAAAGAAGCGGGAACAGGAATGGAAGGAGAGGGAAGAAAGAAGGAGGGAGAGAAAAAAGAGAGACGACAGGGGTTCATGGGCCGCCTTAGCATTGGCAAAAGGAAGCTGAGGGCGAGGGCGAGGGCAAAGGCGGTGAAAGATGGGGGAGACAGCTTCAAAAGGGCAAGAGCAAACGGGGCTCTGTTTGCACAATGGCAGAATTCAACAAGTACAGTGAAGAAGGGCAGGAACCTGATGGAAGCAAGCAGTACAGCTGCCCATCAAGGTCACGACAGACACAGAGACGGCAGCAACAGCAAGAAAAGGCAAGAAAAGGCAAGAAAAGGCAAGAGCAAGGCCGCCGGCCATAGCGGACCGCTCGGCAGTAAAGTCCCTCCACAGACAAGGAAGGGCTACACGGGGTCTCCTAAACAATAAACGGCAAGACCTGCTAAGGGCCAATATCAGTCTAGACAGGTAGCCAGACAGGCAAAAGCAATAGTAAAAGTAAAAGCAAAAGCAGCAAAGCGGGCGGAGCACAGACAGGGAAGGAGAGAGAAAAGGCTTGACTTATTTTCCCCCCTCCTTCTCCGCTCCTCCCTTTTCAGGGGAAAAAGAATGAAGGAGAACGACAAAAAATAGGAAGGAGCCGTTTGTGGCTGAGGGGCTTGTTCTTTCCTACTTCTTTTTGCTCTTGCTCTTGCTCTTTGCTCGCTGCTGCCAGGCAAAACAAAAACGGGCGGCACGGGAGAATAAAGTCAGTGCCAGAGGAGAATTAAATAGGAAAGACTGTCTACGTGCATAGCGAACGCCCAGTCGATGCTAGTGCTTACGTAATGCACAGCTACCAGCAGAAGCTGTGCGCCGCGATACAACATCACGAACCCGGGGCTCATTTCAGGGGGAAAATAGCCTGGGACAAATGTGCATGTATGTGCATCGGTACACGTCACTCGACTGCAGACAATTTCTCTCTTTCTCTCTCTTGCGTTCGCCTCTCTCAATGTCTTGCGCTGAAGTTGATCCCTTCAGCCTAGGCCTAGCCTGTCCAAGTACTAAGATTAGAACACCGAACAACGCCCAAGGAGTTGCGCTGCGGTTGTTTTTCTGGCGGCCCTTGTTCCTGAAGGGGTGTTGCTGTATATTCTGTGCTGTGTGTGGTTATTGCCTGGGCTGCCCTCTTATTCCTGCTGATCGGACCTCGTGTCTGCTTGTTCTGGTTCTCCTTCTCCTACTCCGTTAATACCGCAGCATTATCGTCTGCGTCTCTCAGACCTCTCTGGGTTTCCTGCTTCTTGGTCTTGTTCCGCCCACTGTGTCTTGTCCTGCCCGCTGTGTCTTGTCCTTGTTTCGAAGACCCCGAAGTAGATCCTCTTCGCCCGCTGCAGTTTCTTTCTGGCCCGGGATTTCCAGTTCCTTTAGTTTGTAACTCTGCGGAGACAGAGTCAAGAGCAACAGAGGGTAAAGCCAGCTTGGCTGTGGGAACGGGGAACAGCAGAGCCAATGCAGGAACCACGGGTGGGAACACAGCCGCCTGATCTGTATAACATTGTGCTATATTTATGTTAGCTGTATAGGGGCTGTCAGAAAAGCATGTGATAAGTAGGGGTGTCAGCTGCTGGCATCTGCAGAAGGCCGGCAGGAAAAAATCTGATAAGCAGTCCTTCCTGACACTTGCCACCACCTGCCACTGCCCGTCCCGCGCATTACCAATCCGTGGGCAATCCTCCGAACGCCGAGCTATACGGACCCACATTTGCCGTCCACCAAGTCTCCATCCCCGCCCCGCCCCGCATACCAACAACGTATTACCAAGCACAACAACCCCCAACCATCTTGACCTTTTTTTTTTCCTCTTACTCTACAACCCCCAACTATCTTGACCTTTTTTTCTCTTCTTCTTCTTGTTGTCACGCTTTTTCTCTATACAACTTTTTTTTGTCACCAGCAGCTGCCGGCCAACCATGTCCCACTTACAGTACTACGCCTATGAGGGCGTTGGCGTGACACAGAGACGCAAGTTCTCATACAACCAGGCCGTCCGTGTCGGCGACCGGATCGAGTGTGCAGGCCAAGGTGCGTAACGGCGGCGGCACAACAGCAAGACCGCCGCCAGAGGAGTCACCGCCAGAGGAATCGCCGCCAGAGGAATCACCGCCAAGCCCCCCTCCCTCCCTCCCCCCGTCCCCCGCACACCGCCGGCAACGTAAACTAACCCCGCACCCACCCTCTCGCTCCCCCGGACAGGCGGCTGGGACCCGGTCACAGGCATCTTCGAAAAGGAAACCAACGCGCAGATCGACCTGGCCTTCGCCAACGTCGAGCGGTGCCTGCGCGACGCGGGCGCCGCCGCCGGCTGGCGCCAGGTGTACCGCGTCAACTCGTACCACATCCCGCTCAACGACGAGGCGCTGGCGGCCATGGTGCGCAATTTCAAAAAGTACATGCCCGACCACCAGCCGATCTGGACGTGTGTGGGCGTGGCGCGCTTGGGCGAGGATGATATGCGCGTGGAGATTGAGGTTGTGGCTCATGATCCGGCGGGTGCGGGCGGGGCTGCGGCTGCGGCTGCGGGTGGGGCTGCTGGCCGGAGTGATTAGGGTAAACAGGGCCAGACCGAAGCCCAAGTCTAAAAGACAGATATTCGGAGTGTTTTATGCCTTGAGCCGATGTAAACAAGCCAGCGCACATGACGTGCAGCACAGACAGAATCTGGTAGACTCTGGTAAATGAACAACACAACAAAAACAACAACCTCTAGTGTATTACGTCTATCATACTGCTGTGGCCTCTCCGTTCCCACTCCGCCTACATCTAGGGCTTGCACCGGCCCATGAATCTGGGGTACATGCAGGTCGTCCGGACCGTGTGCTGGTTGCCCATCCACGCCAGGAAGCGCTCGAGGCCGAGACCGTAGCCGCCGTGGGGCGAAGTGCCGTACCTAAAGGAAGAGGGAGAGAGAGAGAGAGGACAATGGTTAGTCTGCATGTCATGTGGGATGGCGGTAATATAGCGGGGGCGGGGCATGTCTAGGGGGGGGGACTCACTTGCGCTGGTCAGTGTACCAGTAGTAGTCCTTGGCGGGAATGCCCTGCTTCTTGTAGGCGGCCAGCAGCTCGTCGTAGTCCTCCATGCGCATGGAGCCGCCGACAATCTCGCCGACGCCGGGCATAAGCACGTCGACGCTCTCGGTGACGCGCAGGTCCTGCGGGTCCTTCTTCATGTAAAAGGCCTTGATCTCGACGGGGAAGTGGGTCAGGAAGATGGGGCGGTTGATGATGTCGGTCATGCGGCGCTCGGCGGCCTCGGCAATGTCGTCGCCAAAGACGTGCGGCTTGCCCTCCTCGTTGAGGATGGGCGGGTCCTGGGCGTTGAGCCAGTCAATGGCGTCGGTGTACTTCATGCGCAGGAAGGGCATGGCGGGCTTGACGAAGCCGGGGTTGAGCTCGTTGAGGGCGGCGGTGGCGACGGGGTCGGCCAGCACGGTGTCGATGATGCGGCTGATGATGTCCTCGAGGTGGTTCAGCAGGTCCTCAAAGGTGATAAAGTCCAGCTCGGCCTCGACGTGGGTGTACTCGCTGAGGTGGCGGCGCGTCAGCGACTTTTCGGCGCGGAACGACTTTTCGATGCAGTAGACGGAGCCCAGGCTGGGGATGACGGTCTCGAGGTACAGCTGCGACGACTGGGTCAGGTAGGCCTGCTCGTCGTAGTAGGGCAGGCTGAAGAGCGTGGCACCGCCCTCGCACTGGGTCTGCACCAGGGCGGGCGGCGAGACCTTGGTGATGTCCAGGTCGCGGTAGGCCTTGACAAAGGCCCACTCGACGGCGGCGCGCAGCTTCATTATGGAGGCGGCGTTGTCGCCGCGCAGCACCAGGTGGCGGTTGTCGAGCATGGCGGCGTCCCACTGGTTCTGCGAGGCCGAGACCTTGTTGGTGATGGCGTCGTCGTCCGAGGGCGAGGCGCCAATGACTTCGTAGTAGTCGACGTGCAGCTCGCGGGCGTCGGGGGCGGTCTGGCCCTCGGGCACCTTTTTCAGCTCGCCGTAGAGGGCCAGCGACGTGCCAATGGCAAAGGTCAGGGCGTCGTAGGTCTGGGTCAGCTGGCCGGCGGGCAGGATGCACTGCAGGTGGCCGTAGCCGTCGATGAGGGTGATGAAGGTCGCGTTTTTCTGGGGACGCAGGCGGTGGATGCGGCCAAAGACCTTGACGCGGGCGCCCTTTTTGTCGGGCTCGCCGAGAGCAATGTCCTTTTGGCTGATCTTGATGCACTGGGCCTTGGGCAGCGACTCGTCCTCGGTGAGCACAATCTTCTTGGCGGCGTCGAGGTTCTGCTCGCGGGCCTTGCGGCGCTCGTCCTCCTCGGCGGCAACCTTGGCGGCGCGGGCCAGCTTCTTCTTGTGCTGGTCGACGGCGGCCACGGCCTTTTTGACGGCGCTCTTGGCCGGCTCCTTCCATGCCAGGCGGGCGGACTCGTCCTGGCCGGGCTCCAGGGCGCCGGTCTGCGATGCACGGATCAGGTACTTGCTCGAGGCCTGCTCGATGGTCTGGATGTAGGCAAAGGCCAGGGACTTGTAGGGCTTGGCTTCGGAGCCGTTGGCGGCGGAGACGTCATCGAGGCCGGCGTCGGTATCGACGTAGGTGATGACGTCCTTGGTGCGGTCGACCAGGTCGGCCATTGTGGGAGATGTGGCGGGGGGAGCGAGACCGGAGAGGGGCCGGAGATTCGGGAATTGCTCGGGGCTGGTCAGGTGACTGGGATACGGCGCGGAAAACGGAAAGACGCCGGTTCTGTTCCGAATCGGGGCTGGTCGTGGTGGAGTGATTTGATGATGGAAGCAGAAGCAGAAGCAAAAGCCGGGCAAGACGGGGCAAAGTTATTGATTGGGAGAGGGGAGCTTCTTCAGTGGGGACTAGGCTTCTCAGTGGGGACAAGTACAGGTACAAGTGCAGGCAACAAGTGTAGTGTGTGGTGGGCGGTACAAGTACAAGTACAGGTACAAGTACGGGCAGCAAGTGGAGCGTGTGTGTGTGAGGTGGGCGGTACAGGATACTTTTGATATTTTCTTGATTGGTGGGGGTGAGTCACAGACTGCGGAACAAGGCAACTACGCTGCCAGGACAAGAGAGCAAACGGGCTCAACTGATAAGACCAAGGGACTTAGGGAAAGAGCAAGAAAAAGAGAGAAGGAACACGTCTGGCCAGTCTATGTGACGCTGATAAGAAACAGAAAGAGGAAGGAAGCGAAAACTTGCTTTGACCCCTCCAATGACGTTTGGATGAGAAGACTAACCCTAACAGCGGCCCAACCCTACTCCGAACAGCTTTGACCGTGAAGCCAGGCCTCGGTCAAGCCTGCCGCCGCATTGTTTATCGCTGGCCAGGGACGCGTCGCGTAATGCGCGTGCATGCATTGTATCACAAGAGGTGTGACTGCCACCGCCCAGCCTGGTGTCCCGCGGCCTGGCTCCCCCCTCTCTGGCTCCCCCCTCTCTGGCTCCCCCCCCCTTCCCCTCCCGTCTACGCCTCCTGGGCCTGGCCCGTTGCCGCTGGGCCTCGTCTGGTGGGTGGCTGCCGATGTACCGTCTCCACACCATGGCGGCGACAGCCAGAGCCAATAGAAAGAGTACGGGACCACACACGACGCCCAGCAGCATGAATGAGGCCTGGTGTGATGGCAAGCGGTGGCAGGCTGGTGTGGTGTAACTTGGTACCTTGGTGCCCGAGCCCGACCCCGGCTTGGTCTTGATCTGGGGGCAGGACTTGGCTATATATGGAGCACGCCGCGTGCCTCTGAGGCTCGACATGTTCGCTGTGTATTGACCTGTTTATTGTTCTGTACGGGACTTGTGCGTGCCGTGAATCATCAGACCCCCTTGCATGACGCCATCTCTAGGCCTGCCAAGCACGCCAGCATTAACCAAGAAACAAAGACAAAGACACCATTCCTCAGCACACACACACGCGCACCATGTGCACCCGACGACCAGCCTCCGCCAGCCCGCGCGATGCCGCCGCGACCAGCAGCCCCGGCACCGGCACCGACGCCGGCACACCCCGGCCTGCCCCGCCGCCCAAAGACCCGCTGACGCTCGCAGACGTCCAACGCCTGTGGCCCACGCCGCCCATCCCCGTCTTCCTGTACGGCTCGCTCATGGACCCGGACATACTGCAGATGGCAGCGGGCCTCACGCACCAGCCGGAGCTGTGCACGGCGCGCATCTGCGGGTTTGAGGCCAAGATGTGGAGCGTGTTTCCGTCGGCGATCGGCCATGTGGCGGGAGACGCGACAGACGGCGAGCGCAGCGAGGACCCCAAGACGGAGAGCGAGCGGAGCGAGGATACAAAAACAGAAGGCGAGCGCAGCGAGGATGCAAAGACCGAGGATGCAAAGGACCCCCCGCCCCCCTCCATCAACGGCCGCTACTTCCTCGCGCCCAGCCATAGCGCCATCGCCAAGTTGCAGGCATACGAGGGCGCGACGTACGCGACGACACGGTGCGTGATTGAGCGCGGGGGAGGGGAGGAGGAGCAGACGGGTTTCCCCGTAGCTGTAGCTCCAGCCGTACCGGTGTGCTCGACGGCCGCCCGGACATATCCACCCCGGCCCCCACCCCCGCTCGCCGGCCTCGTCTTCGTCGCCGCACACAACGTGCTCGTGACCAACGGCAAGTTCGACCTGGCGCGGTGGCAGCGCGAGAGCAAGCGCGCGACGGTGGCGCGGCTGGTGGACGATCTGGGCGCGCAGAAACTGGAGCATATGGAGTGAGGGGGGGGGGGGGGGGGGGGGGGGGGGGAAACCCCGAGAGGGCCCCCCGGAAGGCCCCGCCACGGGGC
>JAXHKQ010000074.1:0-61888 GCA_038407185.1 Chalaropsis ovoidea
GAAACCTGCAGCGGCCCTCGCTAGCCGCAGCCAATGAAGACGAAAGACCGGTGAGAATCAGGGAGGAGAGGCAGAGGCGGCGGGAAGCCAAAAAGACCATCATCATCGGCTTAATACACAACCACCAACCACGAACAGGACTTGTGCTGTGAAATGAGAATGCGAATGGGAATATGGATACATGTTAGGGTCTGATTTGTTCTAGGGTTGTGGCGTGCCAAACGGATCATGTCACGTGGGTGCGTGCAGGGTTATCTCACTTTATCACATGTACCGCTCAAGGCTAAACGGCTAAACCGGGCGACGACCCAGAGAAGCGAGGCTGCCGGCTTCCAGAATAGCAAGCAACATCTTCATCACCAAACCAAGCCCGACCTATTTTTCCTATTTTTCCTATTGATCATCATATCCTCACTTTTCCCTGTTGCCGCGCTTTTCCTCTTCCTCGTTTGCTTTCACGTGCTTGATGAGACTGGCAGGCTTTGCTTCGCATTCTCTATGTCCGCTTCTTCCCTTAAGATCCCGGCTGCGATCTGATCGCCCAGTGCTCTGATAGCTTGCTGGTGTGGTGTGGTGCGCCTTAACCCTTAAATTGCCAAACGCGACGAGCCTTGTTTTACAGCACAAGCCAAACCCCCATCGCGACGAAAATTTACGCCTTGTCTTCCATCTGTTTTCCTCTCGACATACCTTTTGCCTTGTTCATTTTTTCCGTCCCCCACAGCCTGATTGAGCGCCTCGGCTGGAGCCACTAAGATCAGCCAGATCAGCCAGATCACGAGATCGAACCCCAAGAGCCGTTCCCAGCAACAACCCGCAATAGGGTTGCCAACAGAAAGCGGCTTCTTTTGCTGCTGTCTAATTTCCTGGCCTCTGGGCAAAAGTTTTCTCCCAGCGTTTATTTGTTGACGTTGTTTTCTTTCTTCTCTTTTTGTCTTGTACTTCTTTTCACTCTTCTCTTTAATTGTCGACCGGCCGAGCAAGGCTTGTCTCTCTCTGTCTTCTTCTTATTCTTCTTCCTATTGGTTGCCGTGGCCGAGTCTCTACCACCTAAAAGCCCCAACACCACACGCAATTTCACGACCGAATCTTGTTCCTTTTCCTTTTGCGCCAATAAGGCATTGGGTTGATCCTCTTCTTGTTGACGATTCAACATCTCGACCCGACCTGGCTTCGCCTCTCACCGTCCCGCCACATCTCCCTCGATCCGACGCCCCAAGCAAGCCATAGCGCCTTGATTGCCTCCACCAGCACCCGCCCGTTCCGCAGCGCATTCGATGCCCGGCGCGGTCAACATGCAGAACGGCAACGAGGCAGGCCTAGGCGAGCCTCAGACCAAGCCCGATATGACTCTGCTTAAAGACCAAGCACAAGATGTCGTCCGCGAGAGCTTGGGCGACAGCAGCGCCAACAACGTCATGACGCTGCCCCTCAGAGGCAATGACCTCCCGCCAGAAATCATGCACATCTCCGACGGCTTCATTCCTCTATCCAAAATCATCACCAGACTCGCCCAGCTGACTCACAACCAACTTTCCGACAAGATCCGCCAGGTGGCCATGATGCCAATGCCCGCGCCCCAACCGCCCGCTGCGAATGGCTCGGCAAACGGCGCGCCCGGCCAAAAGGAGGAGTTCGACCAGTCCAACGAGAGTGTCGCAAGAAAGGTTGCGCTGAACCAGGCCATCCAAAAAATGCACGGCAAATGGGTCAAGACGCTCGTCATTGCAGACTGGAGCCGGCGCAGCCAAGATGTCAGCAAGCTTATCGATCTCAAGTCGCATCTGGGCCAGGTCATGACCGAGTACGAGCTACGGCTAGACCAAATGATCAACGTCAAGCGAGACTTGACGTTTGCTCGGCTACCGAGTCCAGATCTGAAAACGGCGCTCCATGTGCTGTCAACCGGCGACGGATCCTACCTGCCAGATGTAAGTTACACAAACTCAGTAAGCATCCAGCGCACCCTCTAACACGTGCACTAGTTTCAATACATCGAGCCCGAACCCATGACCGACGACGAGATGATAAAGTGGATCGAAAACGTCAACACTCTGCTCACCATTCGGCTTAATCTCGACGACTACGACAACATCCCCGTGCACTTCCACGACTACACCATCCGAGATGGCCGAGTAGTCTTTTCCGTCGCGGGCGAATTCGAGGTTGAGCTCACGATAGCCGACGAAGACAGTTCAAAACAGTTCTGGTTTGTGGACTTCCGCTTCAAGTGCTCTCCCGCGCCCTCGGAAGTCCCCCTCAGCCTCCGCATGTATCTCGAGACCATGGTCAACAACGCCATTGCCAAGGACAACCTGACCGGCTGCTACAATTTCCTCCACGAGTTTGTACTCACGCACAAGATCAACGAAATGAAACGCCAGGCTGTCGAGCTCAGCAAAACCTCGTGGATCGGAGCCCTGTCCATCGAAACCCTCGACAGAGCCTTTTCCGCCCAGTACTGGCCTAATCGCCCCGGCCCCAACGCGTCCAAGCACTGGATTATCGTGGCTGTGGACGGCAACACGCAAAAGACTGGATGGGTGAATCCCAAGACCACCAGCACGTTGATAGCAACGTGGTTCCGCGACGGCAAGCCCGTAAAAGACGAAAAGATTCCGTTTGATACTGTCAACCTGTCCATGGAAGCCTTGGTCATCACGGTTTTATCAAAGCACATGGAGTACATTTTCATGTCAATATACAACAAGCTCGCCACCAACCGCCGGTATGCTTCTCGCGAGGCCCATCTGTCCGTCACTATCGACCCCAAGAACCCGGCCAAGAGCAGCCTGACCATGCAATGCTCGCAAGAGGAATCCATCACTGTCATCATCGAGCCAACCACAGGCGAGTTCAAGCTCAACTCTCACTCCAAGGCATCTCTCCAGGCCGAAACCAAGCTTAACAGAATGGTCGATCCCGCCCGCGAAGGCGGCGCAGCCATGGACGGCATCCGCTGGAATTTCCTCATGGAGGAGATGGTCAGAAAGTCTGGCGGCACCGGCTGGATCTGCTTCAAGAACCCGTTGCCCATCGATGACGTCAGAGGTGTCTTGAAGATTCGCGATTCCCTGTTCTGGTCTTTCTGCCTTCAGCGCAAGGAAATGACGCCGACGTGGGTCCTCATGTGTGTACTGAGGGCACAGGGCGACGAGTGGTACCTCTGCAAAGTGTAAGTCTTGGAATTCAACGTCTGTGACTGTTCCCGTACGGCCTGCATGCTGATTAATACATGTCCTAGACACCCCCCAACAAAAACCATACCCTTCCGCTTTGCTCAGGCCCAGCCGATCAAGCTCGCTATGTCATCGCTCAATATCGATCTGTCGCCCCAGTTCTGGAGCGCCTTGTCGGCCTATATCCACAAACAGATTACCGACAACTCCGAAAAGACAGATCCTGGGCGAGAAAAGGCACCGCCCACCATACTGACATATGATAACCAGCTTACATTTGTGGGCATGTCCAAGTCTGCCACTGCCATGCAGCTATCCAGCATCATTCCCGGAGCATCTGTAGCGCCTGGACCCAGTGCAGCCAAAGCTAGCACTGCTCCCAATGCCACTTCATCCAATCCCGAGGTGTCTCAGGACCGCCGGGGCCCTTGGGCAGAAGACACCATTACCGTTATATTCCACAATGTTGTGCCCGGCCAGCCTGTACCATCACAAGGGCCACGCTCGCGATTCAACCAAGCCCCGATGTGGTCTTCTAGTTGTATTGTCCGCGTATTGGACAAGAAAAAGTTCCGGTCTTTGGGTGCCAACATGTCTCGTGATATCCGGTATAATGGCCGGACAGGCGAGTTCTGCATCCGCATCATTCGCCCAATCGGCACCCCCGTTCGCCCATTATTAAAACCCCGACTCGAAGCTATTGATCGGGTAGTCAACTTTTTGGATGCCATGACCAAGGCCGGTCCCTGCGTCAAGTGCGAGTCTGTAGCGTTACAACGAATCACCTTCACCTACAGCGAAGCCACTTCCCGGCTTGATAAGCCTGCCGATCCACCGTCCGAGAACGCGCCTCCGGCTTCAAAGTGGCCGGTTGTGCTCGACCTCAGAAAATCCGACCAAATCGTCGTGCTTCTAAACGACAAGGACCCCCATCAGATGGTTGGCAGCATGATCACCCGCATCGCCAACCAGCCCGGGGGCTTGCACACTCTCACCCGCACTCTCCCTCGCACACTCCCGCTCATGGACGCCATTGCCGAGATCATCAACGGTAGCCCCGAGCGCGCCGCACTATGCAAGGGCGTCGTGCGCGCACTGCACATGAGCCCCGGCGCCTCGTCGCTCATATACCATCTGTCGTCGGGAATCGCGCTGCGCCTGGACATCAAGGCGCGCATCCGCGCCGGCGCCATCTGGTGGACGCTGGAGCGCGTTCCCATCAACGGCCAGCCCGTCAGCCTGCAGGCCGAGAACACCGACGAGGAGGTTGCCGGCCGCCTCAAGGCCCTGTTCAACACCTCCGATGCCGACGGCCGCTGGCTTGCTATTGGCTCTGGGCTGACTACGCGCGGCGTCAAGTCCCTCAAGGCCATGATCAAGGTTGCGGACCAGAAGGTATGGGGGCTTTAGAGGGGCTCATTTCATTGTTGGGCCTTGGAGGCCGTGGGTGTGTCTCTATGTTTATGGAGTTGCTGGCGTTATCGGTTATTGCCCTGTTCTGATTCCCCTCCTTCCCGTATTTTGATTGGTTGTCTTGTACTTACACAACAAATGTTGTTGCCGAAACAAGGTAGTTTCCAGGGCAGCGCCTTCCTTCCTATTTCTTTTCTTTCCAGCACGACGATATCAATGTCCTTTCTTGTCTGACGTCATTCTTTGGACAATTTCTTTTTTTTCCCTTTCTCCTCTTCTTGGAGCATCTTTATGCTGGAGTCTCTTTTTGTTGTTTGATTTACCCTCCCGCTTTTTCTTATTCTGGAGGAAAGCCTTGTGTTTTTTTGTTGTTAAGCTTTTTTTTCTTTTTCTGCTTGTTCAGGTGTTGTCTTGGATGAGCTACATTGGTTAAATACAGTCACCATTATCTAACTCGGGGTTCTTTGACATGTCTTGGTTTTTACACGTCGTGAAGTAATAGTTGTACATTTATCTGCGTGCTGTTGTACACGGGCCAAGCGCCCGAATCTTACATAAATCCTCCGCGCTTACTCCTTGTCCTGCTTGACAGCAGGCGGTGTCTGAATTCTACTAACCAGATGCTTGAATCTTTCCAGCGCGTCGGGGTCCTCGTTGGTGTACTGCGTCTTCTTGCCGAACTGCGCCAGCGTCTCGTTGCTTACGTCAGTGAACTGGTCCTGGCACACAAACTGCGCCAGGCCCGTCAGGCCCGCGTAGTCGTACTCGGGCGCGAAGTCTTCGCTGAAGTTGGTGATTTGGTTCGCCACGCAGTAGCCGGCACGGATCGACGGCAGCACGCCAATGGCCGTGTACGAGCCGCCGGCGACGGCCAGGCGGCCCCTGAAGTTCTCCATCAGGTCATCGTTGGCCATGGCCATGGCGGCGCGGTGGCCCTTGAGGTGCTGGGGAATACACTCGTGTGCGACAAAGGAGTGCGTGATGGTGGGCGTCTCGTCAATGGAGAGGAACTGGCGCAGGAACTGGCGCGCCGTGTTCTCGCCCTCGAATTGCATGGCGTCGAGTTCGCTGCGTGAGAACTGGTCCCAGTGGTGGCCGCCGACAAGCACGGAGAGTTTGGTGCCCGGGGCTTCGTGGGCACGGATGTGGGTTTCGGTGTTGGGGCCTTGAAGATTAGAGTCGACGAAGACTCCCAGTACAGGGCCCTTGACAGAGGGCAGAGGAAGGACGCCAGTGTAGTTCTCGGGCAGATCAAGGTTCCGATCAAAGTAGAAACATACATTGAGTACCGTGACAGCTTTCTGAGTTTGTAGTGACGGAAGGCAAGATATCCCTGACTCATCAGACTTGGGGACCAGAGAGGCGAGCTGGCCAGCTAAGATTGTAGAGACAACCTTGTCAAATGTATGCTGGGTGGTGGTCCCGGTGACTGAGGAAGTAGAATCAACCTTCATGCTATCATCATCCTTGTCATACCTCACCGAGGTAGTCTTTTCATTCTTGAGGATGGTGATGTTGGGTTGGGTCTTAAGAGCATCCTCTAGTGTGCCAATCATAGTTTGCATTCCACCAGGGAAAATGAGAGATTCACCGAGACCCATGTACTTGATGTAATCCACAATAGCCGGGTCATCGCCCAGGTCCTGCATGATTTGAAGGTCCTGAATTGGCACCATGCGTGTTTCATCGGGCTGGTTTTGACGATACAGCTGGAAGAATCTCGTGTTGAGGAAGCTTTGTATACTCAGCTTCTCGATGTCTCCACCGTAAATGCCATGCGCCATGGCAGAAATCATGCTCTCCAGCATCGGCGCGCCATGCGCTTTGCCGATTCCGAGACTACGCAGCCACTCCGCCACTGTCATGTCTTCGTGAATCGAGGGTGACTTAGCCAGGCCAAAGCGTACCTTGAGCGTCAGGATCCAAAAAGCCAGTACAGATTTCGCCCAGCCCTTCCACGCGGGGTGGAGCAGTTGCGACACCACCAGTGGCGGGGGGATGCGTAGCAGATCGGAGATCTGGTCTTCGCCATCATCATCGGGGTTGTTAGGGCGAGCATCAAGCACAAACTTGGCGCCAGGGTGAGTCACACACGGGTGGATGCCCAGACTAATCAGCTAGGAGACGAGTTAGAAAGAGATGGCGAGAAGGAGGAGAGTTGGGATGGGTAGAAGGAGGGCTCGCATGAGCAAAAGTCGGTCGGTGCAAGGAAGCTCACCATATCCGCTAGCACAAAGTCATCGGCGCGCGTCGGCGTGGACGTGAGCGAGCGCAGCGTCTTTGGCCCGTTCTCAATGTACACCGGCTTCTTTGTGTCCGGGTCAATAGCTGTGTGGGTATTCATCCAGCCACCCAGCCGGTCACTAGCTTCGAATATTGTGATTTTCATGTCGGGGTTTTCCCGCGCCAAGTAGTATGCCGTTGACAGGCCGGTGATGCCACCACCGAGGATGCCGACGTTGTTGGGGGTCTCGCTAAGTTCTCCCAGTGTGTGTAAATCGTAATCCCTATCGACGTCATACTTCTCGTCGTGGTCGAACTCGTCATCATACTCTTCTTCTTCTTCCTCTTCTTCTTCCTCTTTCCTCTCTTTCTGGCTCCGGCGCTCAGCCTCGGAGAGTCTGCTGGAAGCCAGAGTTGGAAAGGAAGATCGCGCAGTAGAAAAGCCGGCAAAGGAAGAAGAGCGCGAGAGCGAGGCGAGGGAAGGCCCCGGGACACGCAGCAGTGTCGGCCGGTAGCAAAGCCTCGGCGCAGGCCGCAAGACCGAGCCGGGCGCCAACCGCCGCAGCGGGCCTCCGGCAAGCTGAGCAGCTCGCATGACGGCGTTAAGAGAGTCCGCGCGCACAGCAAGCAGGGAAGAAGAAACTCGGCGCAAGAACGAAACGGCCACCAACAAAAGAAAAAGAAAAAAAAAAGAAGTGCGGAGAAATTGAAGACAACGTGTTAACTTTGGAAGAGACCAATTAAAAAAAAGAAAAAGAATAGCTGTAAACGGAAGGCACTCAAGAAAATTTGCACTTCTTTCCCTCTGTCGTTTCTTTCCTGCCCGTTTCATCGGCTTTGTTGAATTTCGAAAATCGGCATCTTCCTTTCTAGCCCCAGCCAGCAAAGCTTGGAGCTCGGCGAGGCTGGGCTTCAGCCTGGCGCGCTGCTGTGGGAAGCTACCAAAACTGGCGTGATCCACTTCCGACTACGGACCAAAACGTGTGGGCGAACAGCGCATGCGAATATCGTATGTGGGCTTTCTATATATGTACTGGAATCACGGACGAGGCGATACATTATGGCTGAGGAGTTGAGACGGATGCTGTGTGTGTTTATCCGGCAAAGAAAACGAAAGTGAACTAAGCTTCCAACCCGCGCAAACTCGGGCTGTCAAGATACAGAGCATCGTGCATATCAAAGTGCAAATAAGCAAGTAGTCATTCATATCGAGCAAACATTGTATGTACCTATACATACTTCCATGCAGAGAAGACTAGCCGTCTATAGTATAAAAACAGAAAAAAAAAACCCCCCAGCGCTGGGGTCCGTGGATGTGATATATCTCATGACAACTTACTGTGGCCCTCCAAACTCCCAACAACCCAAGACGCAGAAAGAAAGCAACTAACAAAAAAAAGCTCATGCATATGTAATGGACAGGACAAACAATCTCCCCCATCCCATGATTCCTCCCGGGCCAGCTTGTATGCAATAAGCCGACACAATAACGTGAGAAAAAAGAGGGGGAAAGGGAATATAAAGACAAACAAGGACGCTGATGTGTTTCAAATATCGTGATGCGAATCTTCTTTCGCTGCATGATGTATGTGTTTCTTTTTTTTTCTTTTTTTCTTTTTTTTCTTTGTGATTTCATTGAATTCCTTTGTTATTTCCAGAATTTCCATTCCTTTCATTGCAATTCATGTGTTTCTCAAGCCGCCCCGCAACACCCAAAGACCTCCTCCTCATCCTCCCCTTTTCCCTCCCCTCCATGTCCACCTGCTCACGGACTTGAGTCACATCAAGGGCCAAGTCTCTACGCAATGTCCGCATCCTCGGGCTTGATGTGTTCCGGCTCGTCCTGGTCAATAACAAACTTGCGCTCGCTGACATGTTCGCCGCCAGCCTCCGCACCATTGCCATCGCCTCCGGCCGGCATCCACACCTTGTCCTTGAAGCTGCCCTGCTGGCCCTCCTCGTGCACAAACGCACACTTGGGGTTCAAGCACGGGGTGAACTTGCACTTGGTCTTGACGTGCGTGAACTTGCAATCGGCTGTCGAGCAATCGGCGCCGTTGACACACAGCGGCATTGACGGGTGCTTGAAGGGGCAGTGCGGGTTGTGGCAGTTGGGGAAGAACTTGCAGTCCTGCTCCGACTGGTGGGCCAGGCGCGCCGCCGGTGAGGGGTGGCGTCCGGCACACTTCCAGTTCTTGCAGGCCGCGCCAAAGCTGCAGATGTCCTTGATGTCGACCGTCGTTCCTGGGGGTGCTGCTGGCGACTGGTGGGCAAACTTGCAGTCTTTGTTGGTGCAGCGCAGATTGAATTTGCACATCGAGTCTTCGGGGTTGACGACTTCGCGCTTGCTCGACATTTCAACGTCCTCGCCCTCGGCGCCCTCGGCGCCCTCGGTCTGCATGGCATCACCGTTCTCGCTGCGCTCAGGCTTGGCGGCACCACCGGCAGGCGTCCAAGTGCTGTTGCCGTAGTTGCCTCGTCTGTTGTTGTTATGATCACCACGACTGCCGCCACGACCGCCACGGCCGCCACGGCCATTGCTGTGCATCATTTGTTGTGACAGCTGTGCCATCATGCGATTTTGCTGCTCGAGAAGGGCAAAGAGATCCATCTGGGAAGGCTGCTGGCCAGGGGGGCCGCCCATAGGAGGACCGCCCATAGGAGGACCGCCCATAGGAGGACCGCCCATTGGTGCGCCCCAGTTGTTGTTCATGCCATGGGGGAGGTTGACAATGTTCTGGCCCATGGCGGCAGCGTTGAGACCAGCCTGGACACTAGCAGAGCGGTTGTTTATGTTATTCCGGCCGCCACGCATGTTGTTGTGGTTGTTGCGCATGCCCATGCCCATGTTCATGTTCATGCCGTTCGGTCCTCTGTGGGAGTTGATGCGCTCATTGCCGGATCCTCTTTGTACGCGGTGGATGCCGCCGTCGATTGTCCGGTCCATGTTCTTGTTCATCTGGTTAAACATGCGACGATCGCGCCCGCGGTTGTTGGTGTTACCGTTACCGTTGCGCATCGATCTAGGACCCGTGGGTCTGTAATTGAAAGGGTTAGCAGAGTTCAGTAGGAGACAGAGAGAACGAGAAAGAATCATCCAGGCTGCGGCTCGTGGTAGTTTTAGCCTGGGAAGATGGCAGGAGTACTCACACGTTCATCTGTGACATGTCGCCCGACATGTCCATGCTATCGGTGTCGTTCATCATTGTGCTGTCAGCCTGCTGGCCAGAAGCTCCCTGGCCAGAGAACATGGCAGAAGCATCCGAGGCGGCGGCGGGGGCAGCATTTGCAGGAGCGCCGTTGAGTCGTGCGTTTTGCGCCTCGACTTCGACAAACAGCCATTGTGAAAACTCGCGCGCCACCGGGTCGTCGGTGCTCTGGCCCAGCAGTTCCTGGGAAATCTCGACTGCAATCTCGTCTTGTGACCGACCGTTGACCAGCATCAGCACAATGTACTCGGCCAGCGAGGTGTCGTCAGGGTCGCCACTGCCCCAGCCAATCTCTTCGAGCTTGGGCTGCACGACAGCATTGAGCGCCTCGGCCAAGGGCGTGTTGGGCTGAACCTCGATGGGCATGATGGCGACTGTTGGGAGTCGAGATGCGATCGAGATGGTGTGTGTGAGTGTGTGTGTGAGTGTGTGTGTGAGTGTGTTGCTTCAAGAGGCTAGAAAGATGCGCGCGATGGTCAAAAGCCTTGTGTTGCTATTTTTCTTCCTGGTCAATGTCGGTGGTCGACTTTGCGGCTTTGTTCCTGGAAATTGGAGAAGGCTGAAGGAGGAAGAGAAAAAAAATAAAGTGCGAAATAAGACAAGTTAATAGAAAGATAAAATGAAGGCTGTAGACGAGGGGGACTCGCTGCAAGATGCAGATATAGGGAGAAGCTCGTAAAAGAAAAATGGCGGCTGAGCAAGAAGTTTCTTTGTGTCTTCTGTCAGGATAATTGTAAACTAGAGGCAGAAGAAATAAAAAATTATTTCTTTTTTATTTCTTTTTATTCTGACAAATTCAAATGTACACACAGAAGAAAAAAAAAGATGTTTTGAGGAAAAAACGCGTCGACAAACAAAGAATCGAAGAAGCAACTAAACGCAAAAATGCAGAGGCCCCAAAAATCAACGAGAAAAAAAAAGATGGGCTCCTGCTACATCTGGACGAACTTCCCTGAATCGATGCAAGAGTCCAATCACAATGGCCAAAAAAGCTGGGGCGGCCTTGCGCCGCTGCTGTTCTGGGATTGCCTTGTTTCTGCGCCACGCAGTGTGGCGACGGCGCAGGTAATTAGTCAGCGCGTGTGGCGTCACATGGCTGCCTTGAGGACTTTGAGGCGGCGGTCAGGAGCCGAGGCGCTGCAGCGTCATCTTGCGAATTGATAATGCATGCATGGATAAATTGATGTTAATGCGCATGTTTTATTATGCCCTCAATTGCATGTTCACCATAGCCTGCCCTCAACTTCACGTCCACTATAGCCCGCCCTCGACCCCATGTTCACCATAGCCCGCCGCCCCCTTCTCTATTCCTCTTCAAACCGACTGGCCTCGACTTCCGCCTCTGCAAACCACATACATCGTCAGTATAACCATCATCACCACACAAGGGCCAACTGCATCCTACAACTTACGCCACAGTCGATTTGCGCTGTCTGAAATAATCTTTGCCTTGGCAAGAAGTCGCTTGGATCTGTTCTCGTCCGGGTCGCTCTGTGTTCGGATCTTGTTCGGCTCGGCCTATCACGGGGAACAATCGGTTAGTCAGTCAACCTGTGCGTATGGGTAGGCATTCGCCCATAGACATGTCCCCTCCACGGCGGTTAGTAGGGCTCGACATTACCTGCATGAGAATCGGTACCAATTCAGCCGGCGCTGCATTCGCTACCGAGGCCACTGTTTTGAATCCATTATCCCAGAAGATTCTCCTGTGTAGTCTATCAGCATCATGCTCTCATTCGTCTCTTCACTTCTCGAGCCCAATACGTACGCTGTCCGGCTCTTAATGAATGTGACTTTGGCAAGCTCTAGTAAGTCTGCCCGGGCTCCTGCTTTCAGTCGGTCTGTAAAGTGATCCAATACAGCACCGAGGGCCCTATGCATGCGCAAGGAAACACAAGAAACGACAGGTCAGCTTTTGTCAGTCAGTCCAACGGAATAGATTGTCTTGTCTCTACACTTACCCCCAGCCCATGATATCACAGAACTTGACCATTCCCGCCGCAAATCCCTGGCTGGTCTGGGAAAGATTCTGCACCATGCCCCGTGGCATGTCGTATCTCCGGGCCACCATGTGTACGGGGACTTCATTGCACAGATCGCGCAGCTGGAAGGCCAAGTAGAATCGTTTCAAAATGCGCGCCTGTTCTTTTTCCTGGGCCGATTCTTCGCGCAAAACGGCGCCTTTGGAAAGCTGTATCAGGCGAAACATCCTAATGCCGACCACTTCCAGCACCCGTTGACCGCTGTCGTCAAGCTTCTCGGCCTCGTCCATAAAGATTTGCCAGTTGACAACGACATCGGCAACACTGATGGGTGTGAATGTGTAGAACACGTGCAAGTCCCCGTCCATGACAAATGACTTGAGTGCTCGTTGGAGTTCGCGGTGGATAAAGAGTCCGTCTTCCGGGTTGAAAGAAGATGCCACGATGGCCTTTCCAAGCTGCGTAGCGGTATATTCTTCCTTTTCTCGGCTGTAGACAATGACCTGCAGCTCTTGTAGCTGGTCAATACATTTGGTTGTAAGCGATGAGAGGTCCATGGATTCGTCAGAATGGTAGAGCAGCGTTTTGGCCAAGTAGTCGTAGATGGACTCGAATGTGGCTACAAGGCGAATGGATATGGCTTCTAGAAGTGCTCTGTGGGCGGATGAAAAGTTAGGAGGACAAGCCGGCTTGTCAAGGATCACCAACTATACGTACCTCTGTACTCTGCGCTCGTCAGTGTTGAGAGAGCTCGTGATGGCGGGCAAGTCGGCATGCATCAAATCGACGACATGCTCAAGCTCCGCCTCACGACAACACAGATAGGTTTCGCCAACTTCGTCTTTGCCTTTTCTTCCAGCACGGCCTCGCATCTGACGCAGCATAGAAGGCCCAACAAACTCACGGCCCATGCGTGCATTGTGAAGGATGACTCGGCGCGCAGGCCTATGGGTAGGAAGGGAGACATGTCAGTCATATAGATCAGTACAGCCAAGATTTGCCGCCGGCTTGGAGTGTACTCACAGATTGATTCCAGCAGCCAAGCTACATGTTGCTACACACACCTTTAGCACGCCCTTGTCGTAGGCATTGGCAATCAAATCCCGTTCTTCGGTGGTGATGCCTGCGTGGTGAAAGCCAACACCATAGGGTATAGTCTCTGCCAGCACCTGGTCCAGGCCTGTGCTAAGAGCTCCCAGTTCTTCCACAAGATTCAAACGAGGCTCAAGTACCTTTAGTGGTATTTTCTGTGCGTCTGGCAGAGCACGGCTTATCCATTTTGCCACGGTCTCACAGCCCGATCTGCTGCTTGAAAAGACGAGCACGCCGTAGCCCGATTGTGCTGTTTCACAAGCCAAAGCCACAACTGCATTCAGCACAGGGTCTTTGAACTCGGTGTGGATCGACGGTCGTATTGCTCGGATTGCGCGTGGGGCCTGTTCAGATGAATCTTGCGTGCCGGCTTTGAGCTCCTTTGCTGTTTTTATCAAGCTGAGCGTGTTTGCAGCGGGGTATATCTTGCTGTCATAGACAAGATGTTCATCGATTGGCACAGGCCGATACTTTGTGACATAGGCGTGGCCTTCGACCCAGCGGCCAAGGAGTTCGATGTTCTACATATAGTAGAAGGGGGAGCCAGGAGCCAGGTTAGAGAGCGCTCTTCTGCTGATGACAAGCCAGAGTAGACTTACAGATATCGTGGCACTCATGCCAATTATTTGGATCGGCTGAGAAATGGACAGGAGCTTTGATGTTAAGAGTTCCATCAGGTACCCCCTATGGCCATCATCGATCATGTGGATCTCATCCAGCACTACGGCCTTGAGATCAAACACATGGCCTTCTTCGATAGCGGTATTGATCATGGAGTTTGCCTGCGTGGTTTCAGTCAGGGCACATCCTTAGACTCAGACTGCAAAAAGGGGATGGGCATGTATACCTTTTCGATTGTACATACAGCAATCTCAAAGTCGTTCCAGGTGGCTTTAAGCTTGCTGCCGCCATGGAAGCCAACCACTCTTACAGCATCAGCATCGGCTCTCTGGCGCCATGGATTCCAAGCACGATCTTGGTCTGAGATATCAGTGCCGGGTCTTTGCGTCCCTTCAACTAGATTGCGAAGCCATCTCGTTTTCTCGAGGACCAACGCAACATAGGGCAGGACGAGAATGGCCTTGGCGCGCGGTTCTTGCATTATTCTTCGGAGCATCAGGACTAGAAAAGACGAGAATCAGTCGGTCAGTAATACTTGTTGGATTGGGTGAGGGTCACAGTGCGCCGGGGCCATTGTCTCATTTGAGTGAGTGTCAGAGTCCGCCGCGGCCATTGTCTCATCCGCACGCTTTCTTACCTTCAGCAACAAGCGACTTTCCACCGCCTGTGGGCGCACTGTAGATGAGGTTCTTTTCTCCAGAGAGGACGTCTGGGGCCATGAGACAGTTCCTCTGCCATGGATATATGCTCTTGACGCCCAGCTCTCGAAAGTTCGCTACTATCGTGGCCGGCAGGCCAAAGGCCTCATATGCCAGAGACAATGTGGGATCAATATCATCAGTGGGGGTAGCAGCAAGCATTTTGCGCTGGGAATACTCGGAGGGCTCGTCGCTCTTCAGCTCATCGTCAAAATCCAGCGTGGCAATCTGACTCGGAACCAGCCGCGGGAGCTTCTTGGGGTTGTGGAAGGGCAGCGGTGCACTGAGAGAGCGAGACACGTGAGGTTTCTTGGTGTTTTCTTTCTCGAGATGGTTCCCATTGAGTCCAGGCTGGAAGGCCTCTGTTAGGCTGCGTTTAGAGCCAACGGCCGGCAGCAAGAAGGCCTGCTGGTTTGGGTTGTTTTGGGCATTTCTAGTAGCAACAGTAGTGCGGGCTGCATCAACAGACGTAGTGTGGAATATTTGCCTGTTGACTTGGTTGGTATTATTCATAGTCATGGTGAAGGCGCGATAGAGGATATGTACGAGACTCTATGACGGTGAAAGCGGCTTCCCAATCACACTGTGGCTGTCTATGCAGCGCGCAGACAAGGCAAGTTGTGTTGTGTTGTTGATGTTTTGCCTTAAACGGGACCCCGCCAAGGGAAGGAGTCCTGGCAACAGCGAAGCAGCCAATAACAGCAGCAAACAAGCTGTCTTGATGTTGAACTTACTACAGTACTGCGTATCAAGTGTTTGAGTCAGGCTTATGTGCTTGGGCTCATTACGATGGTGTGATTGAGGACACGATTCAGCTGTGTTTTTTGGCTGTGTCGATAGAGGGCAGGTGCGATTTCTGCACCTTCTGTCTGTAGCTTCACATGTGCCGTGACTTTTTTCTGTCACGACTTTGATGGCTTGCTGGCAAAGCAGCTGGCAAAGCAGCTGGCATCCATGTGGTCGAGGCGCGGCTGCCAGCTGTCGGGGTCTCTGCCAGCTGGCTCTGTCTGTCAGCGGCTGCCGCATGCTACTCGGCTCGCTGGCTGCTGTTTGTTTCTCACGTGATGTGTGTTCCTTTCCGTTCCATTTCCAGGCAGGGCAAATTACATCAACTCGGTTAATTAGCTTGCATAGTACAACAACAGTAGCACGAAGGCGCTGTGCGAAAGAAAAAGAGAAAATGAAAGAAAATACAAATAAAATAAACAAGAAAAATAAAAATAAAATAAAAAGAGTCTGCCTCCTAAAATAAAGGGAATCGCCCCCGGGAATGCACGAGAACAAAGATTTGTGCCATATCAACAGCCACAGAAGAAAAAGCAATTCCGCAAGAAAATCAGCGCAAATCCGAGCCGCCTAGACAAAGGGAGGCCGAGGGCGCGCCCCCAGGGAGGATTCTCCTCTGGCCAAAGCACCCAGGCTAAAGGAAGACAGAAAGGAAGAAAAAGGGCCCCAAGTCACGATTTAGTGGGCGGACGGCCAAGCATGACAGCCGAGATAAAGCAACGACACCTCTTGAAGCCTGCACTGCAATCCGTGAGAAAACAGAGCCACAGTCACCTGGCTGCTGTGCTGCTGTGGGATGGGATAGGCCTTTCGCTCTATTATCAACCCCCGAATCGCAGCCCAGTCCAGCCTCTGCATAACCAGGGCGACGAGCCATCCGAGCTCGGCGGGTATTCAAGCAAGGCGACGGCTGTAGTGATGGCGACTGCAGTGATAGCATAGCGACCGCAGTGATAGCGACTTCAGTGCGTGGACTGGACTTAGGACACATCGGATCACATCATATACTGGCTGCTATATGTACCTATACAAGACGCACAATGGCCCCTCGCCCCCGGGTCTGTGCGCCCATCTTGCAAACTGTTTCTGTATCGGTTCTACGCCTGTTATGTGTCTGTTTTCTGGCCCATGGATGATGAAAGCCACAATGCTTCATTTCCCCCTCCGCTTGACGACGCTGTGATGAAGACAGCGAGGAAGAAAAACGACAGCACAGCGACCAACACCACGCCCAGAGCGTGACGTGACGTGAGGTCGAGCCTAAGCTTTTCCTCTCCCCCTCCCACACGATTTGAAAATTAAAAATACAATTAAAGCGAGCCCGATGCCAGGTTCCAAGTTTCAGTTTCAAAACTTGCCGCCCGCTTGGCCCAACCCGGCTAAGGCCCAGGCAAACCACAATCCTGGGCTGTGCACTAAACTTCAGTTGAACAGAACAGACTCGGTGGTCTTGTGGGGGGGATTGTCAACTCCGGCCTGCTAATTTTCGTCTCTCCATGGACTGGGCCTTTTCCTCGGCTTCTTACCTTTCTTTTCGTCCGGTTGGGGCGCGCTGTTCTATCTCCAGCCTTTTGCCTACAGTCGGCTTCCTAGAGACCAGAGGACATGTTCCAGCACATTGTGATGTACATGTACACAACGGAGTTTACATGGGCTGAAAAGACAGCCATGAGAGAAACATTATGCATGCACCGCAGCCCCCTTCTGTAACATGCATCCAGCGGTCTTGTTACTCTTGTTATCAGTGCCACGACGTTCTGTGCGAAGCGTGACGGCAAGATATCGGGACTTGCATGGCCAAAGATGCCACAGTGCATTTCCATTCTGAAAACGGGGGAGGGGAAAGTGATTCATGCGTGCGCAGCGGGCGCCACGCCACGTCCTGGGAATTATGGTGCAGACAGCTTCTGCGACACGTTGACGGACATTTCTTAGGGTTACACCATGTTCTGTTCGTGAGGGTTAGCCCATCTCTTCGGTTTCAATGGCAAAAAGACCGTTTGCAGAACTTGATGTGCACTATTGAATACTAGTGCGAATCAAACAAAAGAACGTCCACCGTATTCATAGGCCCTTGCTCTCTCAGGCCAGTCCAAATTCTCAGTGTTTATGGCAGCCGAGAGTCGCACTATATGGCTTTGAAAACACCGACTTTTGGCTGTCGAGATGGGATGAGGTGCAAAACAAGAGGACAAAGAATAACAGCAAGCCCCAAGAAAAGCATGGAGGACGGGGGGGAAAGAAAGGAAAGAACTTGCTTGTTATTTCCTTCTTCGCTTCCCTTGCCCTTGCCAGGTTTTTTTTCCCTGAAAAGTGGAGACCGGATCATACACTAAATACACGCCCATGCGTCCCTTGCAATATGGAATGTGGACGAATGATTAGCTGCACGCCCCCCCCATTGTGCTTCGTCCTCAACGTCAACTTTCGGGGCCTTGTTTTTGGTGGTTTATCACATTTTGGGCCTTGTTTTTGGTGCTCTATCGCCGTATGTGCTGTGTTTCCTGTGGCCCATCGCCTTTCTCTGTTCCCGTGACGAAGCCCGTTTTCATTGGCCATGCCACAGCCTGGGCTTTTCAATTCGCCATCGCATCGTCCGGCGACGAGCATTCGGACAGAAAAGAATGCCCCAGTGCGTCTTTGATGACCAAGGGAGCCTTGTCGCACGAGTGGCCACGGGCTGGCTCGCCTTGCTGGCCTTGCTGGAGGAGACATGAAGGCGGTCTTGTTCGTCGTACATGCTATCGTATGTAGACCCCCTCCCATGTGCTCCTTGTGCCGCGACATGGAGCACGTACGTACATAGATACTTATGTACATATGTACATATGTACACACACATGTACTCGCAGAAGGGCACCCTCGCAGAAGGGCACCCTCGCAGAAAAGCAATGCGCTCTGCAATATGCCCGGTTTGTTCACAGTGGTACATACGCTCCATGGGCCAGCGCTCAAGGGAAGGAAGAGGAGACAGCGGGAGCCCCGACAAGCCAGCGCTTCTCTCCTGTCTAGCCAGTTTTGATTCCCTGCAATCAACGCGCATACACACGCTTCTCGCTTTCTTTCTTTCTCTCTGTCTCTCGCCATATCTCTCTCTCCAACAACCCAACTCTAACTTTATCCCCCTCACCCCCTTCTGTAACCCTCCCAGGGCGTTGGAATTCCAGGTCCAGGGACAAGCTCCCTCATTTTCAACGCTGGGCATACTCCTCTGTCTCTTCCCTGTCAGGCTTACAGTTGCTGCCCGAGACAACGACGTCTGTGAATTGTAAACACGAAGAAATGGGTTTCTTTCTGTTCTGCGCAGTGTAATATGTTGTTGTCACCTTGGTGTGTGGGTGCTAAGACCACCAGCCAACAAAAAAGAGCCTCGGCGTTCACGCGGAATTTAGCTGGCGGTACTTTTTTCGGGTTCAATAACAGGGATTCCAATAACAACAACAAAGAGTCGGGCTCATCGTGCATCTTCTTCGCAGAGGCAGATAAAGGGCACAAAGGCAAGCCCTGTTTCCATTGGCTGGGTCTCCCCCCTCCCCCCGAAGCGGCGGCTTGATATTGGCCTGGGGCTTGGGATCAACGCCCCTCTGCCCTATAAAGATAAAGCCAGCCCAGCGCGTTGGTTGGCAGAGCCTGCTCGTTCATCCATCATTGCCAGCAGCGCCAGGGAAACATGAAAGAAAGGAGAAGTTGGCGAAGGCGAAGGCGTTGGGGCTGGGGCTGGTTATGCGGGTTCTGGATCCATCATCTATCTGTATGCACGTACTTTGTACCACTGACTACAAGAACGAGAACAACGAATACAAGGACGCGAGACGGTGACGCACCGGGTAGCAGATGTATTTAGTACCTGTACGTGTGTGTCAATGTGCACTGCTGTGTAATGCGAGGTGAGAGAGGGCATTTGCAGGGCAAGGAGGGGGAAGAAGAAAAGAAAGAGAAAAAGAAAAAAAAAGAAGAAAAGAAAAAGGGAACAAAAAAAAGGACGCATCACCGTCCAAGTCTACCCCGTGGCTTGTTTCTGACCTCACCTGGACAAGGAATAGACGGCAGAAGACAGAAGCAGAAGGGAATGGGGGGCAGACAGCAATATTGATAGCGCCCGTGTTGCTTGTTCGCTGCTCTCTGCTCTGCTCTGCCTGTCTCATCCAACCCAACCCACAGCCAGGCTTTAAGGAGCCTAATCCCGGCCCTTCTAGGCCCTCGGGGGCGCCTCTGGACACTCTCCATCGCTGGGGCTTCAATTCCTGACAACAACATATTTCCCAGTAGGGAGGGGGGACATTAAGTGCCAGCCAGAGCCAGAGCCAGAGCCAGACCAGAGAAGAGTGGGTTGAAGAGGAAGAGGAAGAGAGGATGATGGGACCAGCAACGCCCACAAAACATATGGACGTGGACGTATCGTGGCCCAGGCTTGGTCGCCTCTTTTTTTTTCTCTCGCTTCTTCAGGTGCTGAAATGTACCGTGAATATAAATCTCTGCAGCAAGAGCTTGTGCGGCTCTGCTTCTCGCTGCAGTGGTGTTTTTCATGAGTGCTGTCGTGATGCTTTGAGCTTATACTTGGGCGGCCCTGTTTCCTTCTCTCCGCTTGTGAGCTTCTAAATTAGGGGGTAGAAGGAGTATTTATCTGGCAGCTTTGCGTAACACTACAAGCGTGTGGTTACGAGGTCGAACCTGAATTCGAACCTGGACTTTCTTTTTCTTCTCCCTTTCTTTTTTGAAACCTGGCAGATTATCAAGGTGCCATGGCTTAGGGTTAGCAGAGGCCTGACTTCACCTCGTGAAATGGACTGGACTTTGTAGAGGCGATACACGATGAAAACCGACATTTTGCGAGTGCAGAAAAAAGAGGCATACACGATGTAGGGACATGCCAAAAAAGCGAGGTGGTCTATACGAGTGCGAGGATAAAGTGTGCGAAATTCTGATGCCTCATGTCGGTATAACAGTATTTTGGTGTGCTGTGTCTTTAGGGTTTATTGGCACTGGGCATTCAGTCCAAGCCTTTGCTCCCTCCTTCTCCTTCTCGGCCGATGTACCTTTGTACTGCGAAAATCTCTCTTTTTCTGCTCTTTCTTTGAGGTAAAATTATGGAGATCTTTGTCACCGAATTGACGGGCTTTGATTTCTGAGATTTTCCCCGCTTTGTGCGTGTGCGTGTTGTGCGTTTCTGTGTGGGCGTGTGTGTGTGCATTGTGTCCTGGGTGGGTGCCAGCTTGGCCACTCTTCCGCAAAGCAAGGCAAGGCACCTGCCTTCAAAAGCCTTTGTTGCTGCTTTTCCTGATCTTGATCCGTGAACCATGTCGCTGCTGATTGGCCGGCTGGCCCAGGGATGTGGAACCAGGGCAGGGGCTGAACTCTCACTCTTTCTGTTTCCCACGCACCCAACCAAGTACAAGTACACACACATACTCAGGCAAGTACCCACACACGATGGCAAGGTCCAAGATCCAAGATGGCATATGGCAGGCACCCTGCAGCAGCACGCACAGCACAGCCGGTACCTGTACTTTGTGCTGCACGTGTTTTAGTATGGGGGATTATGTCACTCTGACATAACATGCCACGGAGGGGGCTGATCTCAACAGCGAAATCGCCACTGGGACGGGACATCCCCCCTGGTTATTTGTTTGCATTGGTCAGGTTGGGCTTGGCCCGACCTCTAGAGATTCTGGAGATGTGTGTATCGCAGCAGTGCCGGCTTCATTTCATATTGAAGCTTTAATTGATGTAAAATCTAACAAAAAAAACACCAGTAGTCACAATGATTGGAGAAGGAAAGGCAGGGGAAAGATATAAAAAAACAGAAGGGCACGAGACAAAAAGGCCCAGAGCCTTATGCAACAGAAGGGCAGGCAATAAAGGCGACAATAAGGAAGAGAGAAGAAAAAAAAAGAGGCTAAACCAACCACAAAATAACGCCAAGGCTGGCGAGACGTCATGCCTGAGTGTATAGCGACGTCAAGGCCGAGACGACAAAATATGTCTGGTTATCACTGGATGACTGGATGACTGGATGAGACTGGAAATTAGGGAATATGTACTCTATCTCTGAGTGTTGGTATTTTTCTGATTTCTTGTTTTTTTCTTTTCTTTTTTCCACCGGTGAAAACCCATCAGCGGCCGTGACTGGCTGGCTGTCGGCAAAGAAACGCCAAATGAAACAAGAGCAGACGAGACGTGAAGAAATCTAGAATCCAGCGACCCCGTCAATAGTCGGCCATCCTTCGCGTTGTTGTGAAGAGGGGGAGGGGGAGGAGGAGGAGGAGGAGGAGGAGGAGGAGAGAAATCAAAGGCAGAAAGACGACGACGACGACAGGGTGGAGAAGCCAGTTCAAGCTTTGACACTGCTTTCTGCCCCCGTCGCGGCTCTGTTGAGGCTTTCAGGCTTTTGTCATCCATTTTATTTTCTCGTCCTTAAAATCGCAGATTAAGGGAGACGAGAAAAATTAAAAGAATAGTCACAGGCTGACCAGTTCTCTGCGGTGCAGTCGTCTGCTGGGCCTGGATACGTTGGAGGCTCGTCATCAGTACATACATACATGCGCAGGTACATGTATTTCTTTGCGTGCATAGACTGCTGGGATGTATTGTGTACTTGAGTACATATGCGCTTACTTACTTGGCTGTATGTATGTATGATGGGATGTCTGTGTCATGTGGTACCACAGGCATTAGAAATTAGTTGGCGGATTTGCTTCCCTCAATTACACCAACACCCAAACATCAGGATCTGACTCAGACAGTGGACTTTGAGCATCTGGAGAAAAGAAAAAAAGAAAAAAAAATAGACGTCAAGAGAGGGCACGGAAATAGTGAGGCGATAGTAATACGGCAATGTGTTTGTTTCAAGCATCCACAGAGATAAGGACAGAAAAAATAGCAAAGACAACGCCAGTGAACAAAGCAACCAAGCAAGCCTGCCACCAAATGTTCACGCTCAGTAATCGCCCGCTCTCTCTCTCTATCTCTCTCTTTCCCCCCTGCAGCACCAGCATTCCGAGGCGGAGACGGAAGAGATGGGGATGAGAGAACAAGGCGCGAAAATATAACCAGAAGCTGGATGGAGGAACAGAAGGGGGGGGGAAGGAATTTGCTCTATTTTTTTTCTTCCAGTGGGAAATGATCAGGACTACAAGAGAGCCTTGCAGCGACTGAGGGTTCACGGTTTCGTGGGAATATCTCTTGTTGCTGGCAGTCTTGCCTGAACAGACGTTTGGTTCGATCTCGTTCTCTTCAAACTAACCCTAACATGCTTGACAGTACCTAAACCCTCGTCCTAATGGGGATTAGGACAAGGACGAAAGTTGCCATGCCGATTTTAGTGGAACCCTGCCTTGCCCCCCCTTGCCTTGGCCTTGGCCTTGTTCCCTCTTGTTTCTTGTTCTTTGTGTTGCGGGTTTTGCCTCGTCTGACTCTTTTCTCTACGCCCTCTTGGACTACTACACACTACATGTCCGCAGACATGCAACTAGAGAGCATGATCGTGGGTGGCCGTGATGCAGAGTTTGTTTGCGTCGGGAGGGGGGGTGAGGGCGAACATGGTGTTTTCTGCTACCATCTAGTATGGCTTTTGCCCTCTTCTCTTGGGAGGTTCCTCTTTTCCTCTTGGGCGATGTCGTTTGTACATGTACATGTACCTGTACATGTATGTACATGTGTACATACATACACACACACACAGCGACGAACGGACACAGACCCCGTCGGTCCCCTTGTTTTTCTCTTGATTTGGATAACTTGGCTGCTGACTTGGCTGCTGGATCCTCGGGGGGTTTGGGTTTGGGTTTGGGCCGTAACAATGGATGGAAGATTGCGTCAGTCGGGCTTGTGTTAATTTGGCCTGTTTCTTTTGGTGTTCATTTGGGGGTTGCTGGACATGTCGCGATGTTTCTTTCGTTTCTCTTTTTTTCATCTTTTTTTTTTTCTTTTTTATTTTTGGTATCTGGCCCATGTGGATGGAGACGGAATGTTACGAGGTTGAGCTAACGAGGCCGAGAGAAAGGAAAAGAAAAAAAGAGGAAAAAGAAAAAAAAAGAGATCGCGTTGGGCGGGATATTGATTTGCTGTGTTGCAGTCAATCAATCACACGTACCAATTACATGGTCAATATAGAGAGGTACAGGTGCCGTATAGGGTACATGCTACATACCAGTTTGTGGACGTGTGGGCGTTAGCCAGCCCCAAGTCTCAGCTGGGGCGGGGTGATAAAATGGGCGATAAATTAGAGTGCCGACGACAGGGCGGATGGACGCTGGACAGAGAGAGAGAGACAGAGAGACAGCCACACGAAACGAGAGAGCAAGTTGTTACAGATAATCTGTTGTCAATTTGGCTATCTACGAGTTTCGAGCGAAAATATGCAGAATTTGGGGTGGGTGTTGGTTGGTTGTCGTGGTCGTTGCAATTAAGCTGGCGGGCTTATATGAAGCGGGATGGGAGCTGTGCTTTTCTTTAATAATTTTTTTTTTCAATTTCCATTCTTTCCCTCTTTCCTTCTCTTCCATCTGGTCTCCCAACGGACCAGCAGGAAAAAAAAAGACAAATAGTCAATGATGAATGATGAAAGAAGCACATAAAAAAAAGGAAGAGGAGGATCAGGATGGGATCGTGGGGCCAGCGTCATGGCTTGTCGGTTCTCATTGCCATACAGAAGTCAAGTTGACTGGATAGATGTGTGCAAGTACCTTGGAATATTATTTTTGCGGGAGAGGTACTTGAGGGCTTGGTTTCATGCATGCATGCTGCTTGGCCATAGGCTTGTTTCTACACATGTTACTGTACAGGGCAGTACAGGGCGGTACAGGGCGGTACAGAGCGGTACAAGGCAGTACAAGGCAGGGCCTGGAAGGACTTACCCTGGCGGCCTATCAATTCGCAGAGGACATAGCCAATCATGTTGTTTTATTCGCATTCTGGCTGTCTTTTTTTGTGGGGGGACACGGAGAGGGAGGGATGCCTGGGCCTCTGTAGCTGGGTGGTGTTAGTTACAGCAGTGGTTGTAGTGCTGTTGGTGCGTGTACTAGTGACTTTGGGCTAGTACTAGCACTATAGCACATGTGGGTATGGATGGAAGTACAGAGGGACATACAGTCATACACAGACAACAGACTAGACACTCACATGTGTGCATACATACAGATGTAGCTTAGCTTAGCTTAGCTTAGCTCGCTCGGCCAGTCTCAAACTTGGCACATGTGTTCTTCTTCCTTTATTTCGATTTCTGCTGCGATGGGCTTTGATTTGACTACGTGTGATGGTTTGCGTGTGCGATGGAGAGCGCTGTAAATTTTTTTAAATCGCAGTAGTGATGCACATATAATTTACGGGTTTTGGTGGTGCTGCTCGGGGCTGTCACTGTGGTGAGTTGAAGTCGCGGCTTGGTGGTGGTGGCTGTGGTGGTGGTTGTGGTATTCGGTGGTGTGGCCGTTGTCGTTGCAGCCGATTTCTTCATCTCTCGCACTCGCCCTCTCTTATTATTGGCCTTGTCTCTAAAGATACGCCCCACCCCACACCCGACGCCCAAGTTTAGACGCGTCGGTCGGAAGATCACATATGCTTTTTTTTCTTTTCTTTTTGAGGCAGAGCAAAGGAAGGTGTAGATTGATGGGATGAATGGAGGCGGTGGACGAGGAGGGGATTGATGTGGTTTTTTTCCCGTGTTTTTTCTTGTTTTTTCCCCCTGTTTTTTCGTGTATATTCGGTCCTCTCTATGTATTGCTGCTGTTTTTATATCACATCACGTATCACGTTTGTCTCTTTGCCGTCGCCCCATCCACCAGCTAGCCGGGCAGCCAGCCAGCCAGCCAGCCAGCCAACCAGAAACCCAGAAACCCAGAAACCTAGAAACCCAGAAAACCAGCCAGCCAGCAACTGCGTGACTCGTTCTATCGCATTTGCTGTCATTGCCCTTTGCGTCGACGGTGCCACTTTTGGCACACATTGCCATCGACCTTGCTTGCTTGGCCTGTTGGCTGTCTACTTACTGGCTTGCTGGCTGTCTACTTACTGGCTTGCTGGCTTGACTGGACTGGGCCTTTTCTTTTCTCTTTCCTTCCCCCCCCTTTGCCCTACTTTTGTTACTTGCTTGAACCTAACCGTGAGCCACTTTTTTTGTGCCTCTTGATGGCTGTGTGTATTTTTTCCTTCTTCATTTATTTTATCTTATTAATTCTTTTTTTTTGTCTTCGTCATCACATAACATCAACTTCTAATCTTGTCATCCATCCTTATTTTCTTTTTGCTCATCATCACCACCCGCGATTGTGATCTGGTCTTGATTTGGCCGTTCTATAGTTTGTTTTGGTCTTACTGACTGACGTAAAGGCCGCCGTTAGTAGAGAAACGCAAGCCCGCCCGCTACCGGCCCATACTATTTTGCTGGTCTTCATTGTCGTTCTGATAGCGATATATGAGCGAGTGTTTCTCTTCTTTCTCTGTCTCTGACTGTGACAGACTTGGAGTTGCCTGACCTGCCTTGAACTGGCCTGCCTTGAACTGGCCTGCCTTGAACTGTCCCAACCTGAACTGTCCTGACCTGTCTATCTCTAACAAACGCCCTTGGTTTAATAAGCCCTTGGCGCCATGGCCCAAAAGGCCCAGAATGTAAGTGTCCGATAACTTGGGAAAAATAACATCCCCCCCTCCCCCCAGACTCGGCTTTTGCCAGGCTATTTTCCTTGCTTTTCACCCTCTGTTTTATTTTCCCTTTTCTCTTTTCTCTTCTTTCTTCTCTTTTCCCCTTCCTGGGGGTTTGATATCAAGAGACACAGAAGACACACCAGCAGACAGAAGACAGACCTGAAGACAGACAGACAGACAGACAGACAGACAGCCACCCACTCTGACAGTCCACTCCATATTGTACTCACCATACCACAGCCAGAAGCTGCGTATATTCCTTCGTCTTTATTCTCGATTTTATTCATCCTCTTTTTTCCTCTTTGATCTTCCTCCCCTTCCCTTTCCCTCAACCTCCGTCCCACGAACGTCTTCTCGTCTTCTTCTTCCTTTTCTTCCCTTTTTCTTTCTCTCTTGTCAATATATGCATCGCCCACATCAACTGAACTGCCTCTTTGTTTTTTTTCTTTTTCTTTCTGTCTTCATTTAATCACGAATAGAGCTTGACGCCTGTTCTTGTCTTCATCGTCGTCACTGTTTTTGCTGTTACCGTTACTTGCTCTTTTTTTTTTCCTTTTCTTTCCTGTTGCTTGTATTTTCTTTTTTCTTCTTTTTTCATGCCCCGTCCGAGTCTCTGATACACGCTTTGTATTGTTCTCTCGCGGTCGTTCTTCTCTCGTGGTCGTTCTTCCCCTGTTGCCGCTCTGTCTCTCTGTCTCTCTCCCATCTCCCATCTCCCATCTCCCATATTATCGCTCCTCTTCCTCCCCCTCTCTCCCCTCCCACACTCCCATTCTGATCTTCTCCCACCACAGGAGACCGTTACCCTTGAGGTAGAGTCGTCTCCCAAGACTACCACTGCCATCACCACCACCACCACCTCACCTCCACCCGCCACCATGTCCAAGTCGGCCTCCTCGGCTGCCGCCCAGCCTTCCAAGGAAGCCGCTGATGCTGCCAACCACTACGGCACGCGATCGCGCAATCGCCACGGTAACAATCGCCCCAACTACGCCGAGGATGCTGTCGAGATGGACTTTGAGTACTCCCATGACGCCAACAAAAAGGATGACTCCAAAAAGTCTTCGCGTAACCGCAATTCCTCACCGGCTGTCCCCCAACAAGACGCCTCTGCTTCTGTCTCTGCATCTGCTCCTGCTTCTACCTCTGCCTCTGCCTCCACCTCTGCCTCCGCCTCCGCCTCCGCCTCTGCATCAGCCTCCTCTTCTGCTCTGCTGCCCTCAGCTCCCACACGCTCATCAGCCTCCCGCAAATCAGCTGCTGCAAATGGAGCCGACACCGCCCGCACCCTTCACCAAGAGTCCATCAAAGACCACCTCATCAGTGCGGCCTCAACGCCCTCCAACTCCACCTCCACCTCCAGCGACAGAACCAACGCCACGCAGCCCCCCTCCAAAAAGCGCAAGACTGCCCACACAAACTCGTCGTCGTCGTCGTCGTCCAATGTGCAGTCCAATCCCCAGCTGGCCAAGCGCGCCCATGCCATTGTGCAAAACGGCACCAGTCGGCCTCAGGTCACGTACCCCGACTCCAACATGATGTCGTTCACCAACTCCAAGGCTCTGCTGCAAAAGGACGGCAGCTTGCTTGCTGACGATGGCACCGAGCTGCGCCAAAACGGTAAGAAAGAATTGAAAAAAAAAACAGACACCCGCCGCCTGCCTGCGCCCAATCATATTGACCTGACTTGTTTTTGCTAGACCATGTCTATCTGGTGTCGGAACCCCCAGGCGAGCCCTACTACCTCGGCCGCGTTATGGAGTTCATGCACGCTGGAAATGACAGCAACAGGCCCATTGATGCAATCCGCGTCAACTGGTACTATCGGCCAAAGGACATCGGCAAGAGAGTCCAGGACACCCGCCTTTTGCTTGCCACTATGCACTCGGATGTGTCCCCTTTGTCGACCATCCGCGGCAAATGTCACATCATGCACAAGTCCGAAATCACCAGCATGGATGAGTATAAAAAGACCCCCGACAGCTTCTGGTACGAGCGTCTCTACGACCGCTACATCCAGAAGCACTACGATTTGATTCCCACCGATTCCATCATCAACGTGCCCGACAAGGTCAAGCGCGTGCTGGATGAGCACTGGAAGTTTGTGCTGGTTGAGCAGGGCCGTGGCCGCGAGTTGACGGCAGCCATGAAGCTGTGCAAGAAGTGCAACGGCTACTGTGCCAGGTGAGTTCCTTTTTTTTTCTTTCTTTTTTTCTTTTTTTTCTTCTTCCTCTTCGTTCACTACACTTCCACCACCCTCCCTCTCCCCCTTCTCATCCTGCTTCACTGGTTGTCGTGCTGCTGGCTGGTTGCACTCAGAGCGAATAAAACCCTCGCCTCAGCTCAACCACCAACACAGCCTGCAACAAAAAAAACGCGAAATCACAGCAAACAGCCATCAAGCACAGAAGAGAAAAAAAATGAGGAAGAAGCACAAGCAACAAGCAAGGGACGCTGCAGCACACACCAGGATCAGCATGGGGCGTGTGTCTGTGAGCGTGTGTGGAAACAAACAGGCGGGAACCATGAAGCAGCAGAATCAGACTCACTCTGCTTTTGCTTCTGCACCAGCAGCACCAGCAGCACCAGCAGCAGCACCAGCCAACAACAGCCTCTGCTGGCCCTGGAGTGAGCGACGTTGGAAAATGTAGTAGTGCAGAAACGCAGAAACACAGCCAGCGACGCAACGCCTTGCTTATTGCTGCATCTCGGCTGCTGTACATTGCCATCTGCTGCACTTGTCTGCACCTGCCCGCACCTGCCAACAGCTGTCGCCCTTCTGCACCCTCTCCAATCCTGTGCCGCTCTACAGCCACTACACACCACACCCCCTGTCACCCAACCGGGACACCCGCGTATGGGGTCTCTAGCACGCCGCCAGCATCCCTGTTTTTCTGATTGGTCCGGGACCCCCACAATGCTGACTCAGCTTCCGTCTTCTTATAGCAACGACTCCGTCGACTGTTCCGACTGCAAAATCACCTGGCACATGAACTGCGTGAGCCCACCCGTTATCAAAAAGCCCTCTCGTGGCTTTGGCTGGTCATGTGCTCCCTGCAGTCGCCGCCATGAAAAGATGATCAATGCCCGCCATACGCCGGCGTTTGGCAACACCCCCGAACTTGACGAAGAGGAGGTCGTCGAGGAGGAAGAGGAACCCGCCGCCGCCACCACCGACACTTCGCGAACTACCCCTTCTAGCGCCCCCGAGGAGGCCCGCCAGGAGCCTACTGCCGAGCAGAAGCAGCAAGCAAGTCTCTGGCCCTTCCGCTACCTCGGTGCCCACTGCAAGGTCGAAGATGCCCTCGACCTCGATGACCGCATTTACCCCCGAACCAGTACTCGCATCGGCCCTCGCCATCAGGCCACTGTCTTGCCTTATCCTGGCCGCCCTGTCGAGTATGAGAAGCCCCTCGAGCTCAAGAAGCCCGGCCGCCGAGAGCCGCGCCTGACTAAAGAGCAGCTTGCCGAGTTTGAGGCCAAGAAGCTTGAGCGCGAGAACCGCCCTGCCTGGCTGCAGGATGAGCCCCCAGGCTACACTGCCCGTGGCGAGGACTTTGAAAACGACGACCCCCGGTGTACCGCCACTTTGCTTTGGAAACCGGCCCCTGAAGACCAACTCTCAAGCTCTCGCCTGACCTCATTCATGAATGATGCCCGCGATCTCTGCAGCACAGTTGGCGTTCCCGAGAACTCTACCAACTTGCAAGATGTTGCCCTGAACGCACTTTTCATCAATGACTTTAACACCAAGGAGGCTCTCCAGATGACTCTCGACACTGAGATGGCCGAGTTCAAGGAGCCCCGCTTGAGCCCCCATGAGATGAAGAAGTTCGAGGAAGGTGTTGGCAAGTTCGGCTCCGAGCTCGCCCTTGTTTCCAGATTTGTCAAGACTGTCGAGCACAAGCACATTGTTCGCCTGTACTACACCTGGAAGAAGACCCAACGCGGCAAAGAGGTCTGGGGCAACTATGCTGGCCGCAAAAGCAAGAAGGAGGCCAAGGCAGCCGCCAAAACGGTCGCTAAACTGCAGGACGATATTGCCGACAATGTTGATGACTCGGCCTACGATTGCGAAAAGGCGGCCAAGCAGAAACGTGCCTTTGTCTGCAAGTTCTGCAACACCAAAAAGTCTCGTCAGTGGCGTCGCGCACCCAACGGTGGTCCCACTGATACTGGCAAGGGCTCGCGCGATAAGAACAACCAGTACGTGACGGCTCTTTGCAGACGCTGCGCTGAGCTATGGAGACGCTATGCTATTCAATGGGAAGACATTGAAGAGGTTGCTAAGAAGATTGCCCAGTCTGGAGGCCGTGCGTGGAAGCGCAAGCAGGACGAGGAGCTTCTGAAGGAGCTTGTGTTTGCCAAGGACATTCGCAGTCCCGAACCCCCTGTTGTCACTGCCAACGGCTCGGTCCCCAAGGCTGCCGTTGCTACGGGCGCCGAACAACCACCGCGCAAAAAGCTCAAGTCTGCCGCTGATGAGAAGAGTCTCGAGTCGTCACCTGTCCCGCCAACCCAATCCAAGAAGAAGGAAAAGGAACGGGAACGAGAAAAGGAGAAGGCCAAGGAGAAGGAGCGGGAAAAAGAACGGGAAAAGGAGAAGGAAAAAGAGGCAGCCGAGAAGGAACTGGAAAAGGCCAAGTCTACGCCTGTCCCCGACAAGCCAGCGGCACCCGCTACCCCCGCGGCAGTCGAAATCCCAAAGCCCAAGCCCCAGCCTTGTGCCGTGTGCAGCGAGCTCAACGACACCATTCTCACCTGCAAGGAGTGTCGTCTTCCCGTTCATCCCGCCTGCTATGGCGTTCTAGGCCGCAATGCTGCCAAGGCTAGCAAATGTGGGCGATGGACATGTGACACGTGCATCAACGATCGCAACCCCCAAGTATCGCTGGACTACCGCTGTGTGCTGTGTCCTCTCGATTCCACGAGCTACGACTTTGTCGGAGTCCCTGAAAAGACCAACCGCAAAAAGGACAAGGCTGATCGCGAGCAGGCCAAAAAAACGGCCGAGTACTACTCCAAAAAGCAAGAGGAGCACGGCCGACCTGCGAACCCGCGCGAAGCTCTCAAGCGTACGGCCGACAACAACTGGATTCATGTCACGTGCGCGACGCTCACGCCTGAGCTTCAGTTTGGCAAGTCAGATACCCTGGTGCCCGTCGAAGGTGTGGCGTCTATCCCACGCTCGAGATTCGACCGCGTGTGCAACATCTGCAACGTCAAGACTGGCGCGTGCATTGATTGCGACGGTTGCAACCAGTCGTTCCACATTGAGTGTGCGCGCCGGAAGCCCAACCGCTACTTTGTTGGCTTCACCATCAACTCAGTCAAGAGCACTCGGCGTGGCCATCACAAGATTGTCACAGCCAACGGAGAGACGGGCGTCATGTCTCCTTTCATCTGGTGCCTGTCACATGACGGGGCTACGCCTTCGATGATTGGTCTACACGACCAGATCAAGGGCCACAACCAGTCTGCGCTGCAATTTTACGTGCAAAACTACAAACAGGCCGACTTAACCTTGACTGGCAATGTGCGCAAGGCCACGGTTATCCTTGCAGCTTCCAAGGCTTCGTCAAGCACCTTTGGCCGTCGCTTGTCTACAGCTGCTCCCGAATCGTCTACCAGTAATGGTGCGGAGCTGGTCAAGGCCAGCTCGCCGGACAGCGTTCCGGAAAGCGGCGACTGCAATGACAAGGTGTGCGCCGCTTGTGGCATTGACGTCAGTCCCAGATGGTGGCCCATTGATGAGGCGCTTCTACAGAAGCTTGCCGAGGATGAGCCAGCGCCTGCTGTCGGCGATGAGGCCAAGAAGTTTGTAGAACAGCGCAAATTCAGATGCCACAAGTGCTACAAGCTTGGCAAGACGCCGCAGAATAATGATGTTGAGCCAGAGCCGGTGCCGTTCTTCGACAATGATTCGCACGCCAAGCATTCGCCTCTCCCTCCTGTGCCCCAGGCTGTGGTTGTCCCTGCGCCTGCGATGCTGCACCAGCAAAACATCTTTGCCGTGCAGCCTGTGCCTGCTGTTGTTGAGCGTCCTGCACAACTGGCTAGTCCTCGTATTGCCCCGCCTCCACTGCAACAGGCACCGCAGCAGCCTGACATGCGGCACTCGGCCTTCCAGACATGGGCTCCGCCGAATGCGCCTGTCCACCGGCCTGCCCCCAACTCTCCCCCGGGTGCCCCTCCGGTGTCGCGCGATCCTTTCTACTCTATGATTATGCCTCCGTTTGCTGGTAATGACTGGAACAATGAGTACCGCGGTTCTCACCGCCCTGAGCCACCTCACCGCAACGAGCCTACCAACCGGGCGGACCCTGTCCACCGGCCTGCGCATGATCACATGCCGCTACATCCACAGCGCTACAACGACCCCGTTGCCCCTCCGCCGCCACCGCCGCAGATGCAGCATCCTTCCTCGCAACAGCCGGTGACCCTGGCTTCTTTGCGCCCGCCGCCGCTGCCCATTCCTGCGTCGCAGCCGACCTCCATGGCTCCCCCCGTGACGCAATACCCCCCGGCGCCGGTGCCGCCGTCGATTAGCATGCCGCCGGCCCCTAGCTACCACCACAGCTTCGCGCACAACCTGTCGCCTGTACATCACCATGTGCACCCTCCGCATAACCACGGCCACGCCAACCACATCAGCAGCCACCCGCACCCGCCCCACACGCACGGGCACCCTTCGCACACTCCCATGACGCACCACCAGCCGCTGCACCACTCCCCGCACGGCAGCATGGCCAACGCCGGGCCCCCACGGCGCAACGAGCCAATTCCCATGGTCTCGCTGCACCCGCAACGGCCACCGGCACCGCCAGCACCGGCGCCGCCATACGGTAGCCACGGCGCGCACAGTCACAGCCACAACCACAACCACAACCACAGCCACAACGGGTCGCCGATTGGCAGAGACCACCAGTACGCGCCGCACTATCCGTCGCCGCGCGACCGGCCGGCCAGCCAAGCGGGCGGCATTGCGCCGCTGCCCATGTCGCGGCCGGCGCAGGATGCGCTGGGCAGGCCGACGAGCAACCATTCGGCGAACGCGAGCATTAGCCCGTCACTGAAGAATCTCCTGAGCTAGGCGAAAAGCGGGGCGCTTGCTCGTCGGGGTTGTCGGGCTTCTAGTTCGTTTTCACTGCTTTGTGGCGTTTTTTGACTGAAGCCGTTGTATTTTTTCTTTCTTTTTCTGTTGTTTTTTTTTCTTTTTTTCATCTCGCTTTTTGTGCGTGCTGGGGTTGATTATCTGGGCTTGTTTTACATTTTATATTGTGTTGTTGTTTTTCTCTTTGGGCTGGAGATGGGATGTTGTTTTCGCTGTTTGTCTTTTTTTTTTATATCTTGACTGTGGTTAATTCTGGTTTTTTTTTCTGTTAGAGTTTTGGCTCGATAGTTGGTTTCACTGCATTTATTTATTTTCGTGATATTTATCCCTTTTTTTTATATCTTGAATATTCTTGCTCGTTTTCTTTTCTTTGTCTCGCTGGCTGTAAGCAAAAAGTCTTGTTGGGCTGGCGATACGGGCGGGCGTTGTCATTGGCTGGGTGGGGCCTAGTATTTACAACGCGGGGCGCGGCTCACTAAGACGAAGGGAAGGAACGCAGGCACAAACGGGCATAGGGTTGTTGATGTGTTGAGAAGGCCGTAGATGATTCGGCCTTTGGGTCTTTTTGTGGGGATTTCTTTTTTGTATCTTTGTACTTGTTAGTTGTCATTTTTGGGCGTCCAGTTGAGTTGGATGGAATGCCAACAGGAAACATAACACCGTCCTCCATTTCTTTCTTGCTCTATTTTTGAGGTTTCACAGAAGGACCTTGTAGCGAAAGACCGGGATTAGTCAGGCGTCTGGTCTGGTCTGCCTGATTACTAAGAACGGGCTATTCTTGTTGTTCCATCACCTGCCGGGTTACAAATCTTGCAGTAGCAATGGGCAAGAGCTTCTTTGAAAAATCGAAAAAAGTACATTGGTACTTAGCCAGCCAGGTACCTGGAGTCGTGTACGGGGCGTGAACAAGCAAGGAAAGGCCGCTCGTTGTTGGCGCTGTAAGCACACAAAAAAAAAACAACAACGGGGGGGGTTTCAGCGAGGGAAGGGAAGGGGGAGGTGGCCGGCGGCGGCGTTGCTTGCTTGCTCAGCTTGCACTAGCAGGCTGGCCAATCAGACGGTGCGCTTCCGGGTGGCGGAGAAACTCGATAAGCTTCCACAGAGTTCCATGGAGGGGGGAGGGCTCGGCTCTTTTGGGAAGAAGAGGGACGTCCATGGAATCTCATAGATTTCCACGGATTTCCCAATTGGGAGCTGCGTTCAGAAGGCAGAGTCTTTTTTTCTTTGACTTTTCTATCTTTTAGTGGGCTTCAGTGGGCGTTCTTCTTGTTGAGCCGCCTACGGGCTGCTGGCTGCGGGCCCCTGTAGATTAAAACGGCGTTCCTTGTGCTTACAGAAGGGTCCTGTGCGAAGTTATAGGGGACCAGCCCGGCCGATGGCTGTTAACGCCGTGAGTGAGTATTACGGCAGCTGTAAAAGGACGGGCGGTTTCTTTTTTGGGCTTCATATTATGTATGTTTGATATTTGTCAGTTGTGTATATCTCTCGCTTCTCCGAGCTGCTAGAAACTTCTCTAGCCGTCTTTCTGTCTGTCTGTCTTGCGGCCCAACTTATCGAACCTGGCCCTAAATCTAATTTCTTCATCGCCAGATTTAGTGCTATAATATAGCGCTACAAGTCAAGACGGCCGCCCCTCCTCCCCCCCCAGCCCAGCCCCGCCAAGCGTTTTTCAAGGGTTGACAATCCAGGGACTTTAAACCGTTCAAAACTTTCTTCCTAAAACCATCGGTAACTTTTTTTTTCTGCTATATTTTTTCTTCTCTCCCCCTCCAACGCCTTTCTTCATTCTTCTTTTCCGAGCCTCGACATTCAGGGAACCCCGAAAAGAAAAAAAGCAAACCTCTCGATCACGACGCTTTTGTTCTGCCATTCTCGACGATTTCACGCCTTGGGGTGAGTGTGCCTTTGCTTGTTGTCCGCTACCTCTTTTGCTGCTTCTCTTTTTTTTCTTCGCTATCTTGGAGCATCAAGTTCTCTGTGCTTCTCTTCTCCCACCTGGCCTGGCCCAAAAAAAGAAACGGACAAGGAATAATCCCACGATCAAACGCCCGCCTGCTGCGAAGCGACGACCGACGATACGCCTCCATAGAGACAAACAATCGCCTCCCCGCCTGGCTACTCGGAGCTTGCAATCCCGGCTGGACTGGGCTCACGCTTGGGCGTCTCCTGGGGTCTGGGGTCTGCGTGTGCCACCGAACAGGGAGGCCATGGCATGACATGGCATCGCATGGCATCGCATGGCAGTTGGCCTTCTTTTTTCTTCGCCTTCCATGTGCCTTGTCTTTCTTCGCTTCGGCTCAAACTGGCCGTCCGATATCCCTTGCACGGGCACCTCCTCGGACACAATGGGCACTGCAGAGCACCACTCGGGAAAGACTAGACTGCCTTGTCTCTTGCCCACGAGCTGGTGGTGATCCTTGCTGGCTGCAGTTGGTGTTCATATCTTGGCCTCTCTTGCTGTGCTTCCCTGTCTTTGCAAGTCTTGCGCCGCCGTCAGAGGAACACCATCTTGCTCTGCTCCCTCGGCAGATGGATCTTGCTCTCTGCCTGCTGTCTGCCTGCTTGCCTGCTCTATGCCTGTCTGCCTGCTCCCCGCCTGGGTTTGTCTCTTTGCTGGCATCTGCGTCTCTTCAGTCTCTCCCGTCTTTCTTTCTTTGTGTCCAGCCGGTGGGAAATGAGATATATCTCCTTCAGTCTTCGAAAATGCCCTTTCATTCACCATGTGCCACTTGAAACTAACCTTTTGGCTCTCTAGTTTAGCGAAACGTCTTCGTCTCTCCTCCCGCCTTTCTCCTACTATCTCCTGGAGCCTCCGCATCTTCTCTCGATTCCACACTCCGTCTTAGGTGCCCAGCTAGCTACCTTCTTGCGAGTGACCTGCCTTGAATCTTGTAATTTCTTCTCGTTGGTTTTTGCTACACATCACAATTCGTCAAAATGGTCAAAGAAACTAAGCTGTACGATATTCTGGGCGTAAGTATACTCGCTTTTTCGCTGCTTGTCCCCTTCATTCGCTAACCATGTATACATAGGTTTCGCCAACCTGCACGGAGGCTGAGCTCAAGAAGGCCTACAAGGTCAACGCTCTGAAGCACCACCCTGGTAAGTTGCTAGTTGCTCTGCCGTTTTTAACGTGGCGTTATCCACCTGGCTAACACATGCCCCCCTCCTTCCCCTTGAACAGACAAGAACCAGTCAAACCCCAAAGCCGAAGAGAAGTTCAAGGAAATCTCCTCCGCTTACGAAGTTCTTTCCGATTCCCAGAAGAGAGCCATCTACGACCAGTACGGCGAGAGCGGCCTGGAGGGCGGTGCTGGCGGCGGCCACGGCACCATGGGCGCCGATGATCTGTTTGCTCACTTCTTCGGTGGCGGCGGCGGCGGCTTTGGTGGCATGTTTGGCGGTGGCGGCGGCATGCCTTCCCGTGGCACCCCCAAGGCTCGCACCATTCACCACACCCACAAGGTGTCTCTGGAGGACGTGTACCGTGGCAAGGTTTCCAAGCTGGCCCTACAGCGCTCCATCATCTGCCCCAAGTGCACTGGTATCGGCGGCAAGCCTGGCTCTGTCAAGCCCTGCGCTGGATGCGAGGGCCGTGGTATGAAGATTATGATGCGCCAGATGGGTCCCATGGTCCAGCGCTTCCAGGCTGTCTGCACGGACTGCAACGGCGAGGGCGAGATTGTTCAGGACAAGGACCGCTGCAAGCATTGCAGCGGCAAGAAGACTGTTGTCGACCGCAAGGTCCTCCATGTGCACATTGACCGTGGTGTCCGCAACGGCACCAAGATCGATTTCCCCGGCGAGGGTGACCAGGCCCCGGGTATCGAGGTCGGCGACGTGGTTTTCGAGATTGAGCAGAAGCTCCACTCCCGCTTCACCCGCAAGGAGGACGACCTGCTGTACCAGTGTGAAATTCCCCTGGTCACCGCTCTGGCTGGCGGCACCATTCACATTGAGCACCTGGACGACCGCTGGTTGACTGTGGAAATCCTGCCCGGCGAGGCCATTGGCCAGGGCGCCGTCAAGATGATCCGCGGCCAGGGCATGCCGACCCCGCGCCACCACGACTTTGGCAACATGTACATTTCCTTCTCCGTCAAGTTCCCCGAAAAGAACTGGACCGAGGACCCTGCTGCCTTTGAGGCGCTGCGCAGCGTCCTGCCCAACGAACTGGACATGCCGACTCCCCCCGAAGACGCCATGGTTGAGGATGCCGACCTAGAAGACGTCGAAAACGCGGGCCGGCAAGGCTTTGGCGGAAACGCCATGGACGAGGATGAGGATGAGGATGGTCACCCTGGTGCCGAGCGTGTCCAGTGCGCTCCCCAGTAAATCATAAACGGCGGCTTTTCTTTTCTTTCTCTTCCACCTCATTCTATTTCTTCTTGTTCCCCCCCCCCCCCCCTTTTTTTTTTTTTTTTTTTTTTTTTTTTTTTTTTTTTTTTTTTTTTTTTTTTTTTTTGTTTTTTTTTTTTAAAGTTTTCTTTTTTTTTTTCCTTTCCCTTCCGCTCCTTTTCTCTTCCCTTCCCCCGGGTCTTCCCTTTTCTTTTGTTTTCAAAGGTTCCTTCTTTTTTTTTCTTCTTTTTTTCTTCCCCCCCCCCCCCCCCCCCTCGCATGGCGGTGCGATGACGACATGGCCTCCCCCCCCCCGCCGTGTTCTCTTTCTTGTCTGGTGTTTCTTTTTTTCTTTCTCTTGTTTCCCTGCGTGTCTGTCTTATCGCGGGGAGGGCGAAAAAGAGAAGAATGCTCTTGTATATCACCACGACGGCGGCTTTGGGCAGCTGTCCGCCGTTGCACGCTTGTTTTGTTGTTCGAATAGAGAAAAAGAAATGAATGGAAAGTGTAAGCCCACAATGAAGAAGCCGAGAAGCGGTGCTGTCCTTGCTTGCTTGCTTGTGTCAGTGTCAGTGTCAGTGTCAGTGTCAGTGTCAGTCCGAGGCAATTGGAGCAAGCCATGTGGCTTGTCGTACCGTGTCGTGCCGTGTCGTGGGGTTTTGATTTGCCTGTGTTCGTTGGACTCGTGATACATGGTGCATGGTGTCCTCTCTTGGAGGTTGTCCGCTGGGTTGGCTCCCCCTCTGGTGTGCCCAGCCTCCTTCAGCCCAGCAGCGGTCTGCCTCCTCAGCTCTCACTGCATGGTGCCCTCGTCCCACTCCATCTCCGTGTCCATCTCCATGTGGTGCTCCATCTCCTCTTGGCGCTGCTGCATTTCCTGCTGCTGCATCTCCTGCTGCAAAACGATGTTGTAGACGCTGCTCTTGAGCGCCGTAAACACCAGGCTCGTCTGGCGCTCCAGGTCCCGCAGGCCGTCGAGGATGGCGGTGCTGGGGTTGGCTGCGAGGTCTTCCAAGATGGTGGACAGCTACAGATGGCTTGTGTGGTTAGTATTGGTTGGTACTGTTTTTTATGGTTTCTCTCGCCGTTTCTTGTGTGTTTATATGTATGTCCTGTTTCCCTCCCACACGCACACCCACAGGCGTTATGCTTGCCTTCTTCATGTTGTCTGATAGCCGCTCGTATTCTTCTAGTACTTCTTGCTCCAGCGGCGTCAGCTCGGGCATGGAGCCGAGAGAGTTTGCAGGAGCGTCCATGGCTTGGTTGTCTTTCCGAAAGCGTATATTTTTTTGTGTCTTCCGGGGAAGAGAGAAGAAGGTAAAAGACAAAGAATGTATGTCAAGAGTGAGTATGACGTAGTACGATGTAAGATACTCGATATCGCCAGATGGCTTCATCAAGGGTTTTTTTTTCAATAATGATTGCTTTGGCGGCAGTTGCTGCCGTTTAAACGCGAAGCCTAGACGTGAAGCCCACGAGCGATGTTGTGCAGAGTGGACTGACAGTGTTTATCTACATGTGTTTATACTGTGCAACGCCGACTCATGCAGGGGTGAGGATACAGTGCGAAGGATTGTGATAGATTCATAGGCGCATCAGATAAGCTGATAAGAGGTAAGTGTTGTTAGGGTTTGTGGCTACAAGAGACAAGATGAGGACAAGAGAAGCCGGAGAAAAAGGAGAAAAAGGAGAAAAAGAAAGGGAAAAAGAAGCGAACAAGATCTCGTTCATGTTTCCCCGGATTTTAGTGTTGGCCTGGCTGGCTGCCTTTGTAGCTTTTGCAGTCAACTTGAGGCCAAGAAAGCTTTGCCCCATGTGTACATAATTGTTTCTTCATTAATCAATGTCTCAGGTAAGAGAGACGGACATGTGACGGATTGCGTTTTTATTTTGCATGCCTTGTTTCCGAGGTGTCATTTCGATTATCGTTGTGTCTGAGGCCAACTTTCACTATTTTTGTATTTTTGTATTTTTGTAGCTCCTGTCTTCAGTAACCCCAATATAATCAGCGTGTGTTAGGGTTGTGCAACCATGTCACAGAAACAGGTGGCGTGTACTTGGCCTGGTGGTGATGGTTTAAGCCCAAGTGCAACAGTAGCAGTCAACAAGCGTAAACAACACGGTCCGTGCAGAGATTAAATCAACGGGGGGCAGCGTCCAGCTTTTGGCGCTAGACGAGCCACACGGACCGCCGCTTTGAAGTTGAAGCAAGCATAGGCAAGCAGTCGGCCAGGACTAGCAGTGGCCAGCCGTTGGGAGGGAAAAAAGAGAGAGAGAGAGAGACAGAGACACATATATGAAATCAATATTGCACAAACAGGAAGAGTCAGTGGGCAAAAGTCAGTGGGCAAAAGTCAGTGGGCAAAAGTCAGTGCTCGCTGTTTGTCGATGACGGGGGAGAAGGCGGCGATTCTGATGGAAAGGCAAACGAACAATCGCATCTGTCAGATCTGTTTTGTCGTCACATCAAGGGGCCAAGATGCGGGTCAAAGTACTGTGTGTGTGTGGGTGGGTGGGTGTGTGTGATGTGATGCAAGTAGGTATAGGTACATGTCTGGCTGTCATCGCATTGGCTTGGTTAGTCAGCCGATTCAGTCAGTCCGTCAGTCCGTCAGTCCGTCAGTCCAGTCAGTCCGTCCAGTCAGTCTCAGTCTCTGACAGGGTGGTCATGTTCCTTGCTTGCTGGCCTGTTCTGTTCTGTTCTGTTCTGTTGGAGCGGGTTCCTTGTCGTGTGGTGAGTATGCAAGTAACTTGTCACTCCCCCTCATCTTGGCCCTTTTGTTGGAGCTTGTTTTGCTTCTAGGAAGAAGCCTGGTTCTATGATTTACAGGCTGCAGGAGAGAAGAAGAGACGAGGGACGAGAGAGACAAGGGAGAGAGACGAGACAGGAAGACAGACAGACAGACGGACAATAAAGAACCAACAGGTAGGTAGAGATTCAGGTACCCCCCTCTGTACAAGGGCTGTTTCATGAGTGCGACTTTCCCCTTATTGTGCATGTACAGTCGCAAGGTGTTATCAACTCTTTGGCAAGTACTTACGTGGGTCCATCCATATGTATGTACAGTATACTTCCGTGTACTTATCAATACATGCACATATACACACGTACATACACACACACACACACACACAAGTTTGCACATGGCTGCCGCAGTCTTTTGCCATCTTACACATGGGCTCTTGTCTGGATTGCAAATAAGTACACACAAAGACGTAGAGAATGTGAGGGTGGTGGCGAGACATTGCATGCTGTGACGAGGCTTCTTCTCGATCACAGGGCCTGTGTTCCACGCCAAGCTGGGAGAGGGGGGGCCCTGTATTAGCCTCATACTGACGGGTCTCACAGAGGGGGGGACGCCCTGTATTTACAGTGGGCTTACTTGGGGGCATGGTAGAATCTGGTGATTTGATCTAAGCTCGTTTTTTATTTTATTTTTATATTCTTTTTCTTTTTCTTTCTGTGCGTCTTTCGTCTTCTCTGGCCTCACAATGGGACAGGTGACAGAATAAACAGAATAAAAGTAGAAAATAATGAGTTGTCACTTTCACACTATCTTGTGTTTAATTATTCATGTCAGATAGCTACAGTACAATACGTACAGTACAATTGTAGACAGGAGAGGAAAAACAAAAAAAAACAAAAAAAACAAAACAAAAGAATAAATAAATATATAAAAAAAGCTGCTCCAAATTAACCCCAAAGCCTTCGCCGTGCTTGCTTGCCTTCTGCTGCCTGCATGTGCCATGCCATGTCTTCTCTCTTATTGTCTCTCATTTTTCTTTTCCTTTTTCCTTCTGGCAACTTGTTTGGCTGCCCTCTTTAATAGACATTCAAGATATTCCGCTTCTTTTTTTCTCTACCTTTATTCTTTTTTGTCCCTCCTCCTGCTTTTCCCCCGCCCTCGAATTCCAAGGCCGTTGCTTAAATCTAACGGCCGTCTTTTTTATTCTTTTTTTATTCTCACATTAAAATAGACGCCAACTCACGCCAAACTGCATCTCCGCCAAAGCTCCACGTCATACGATCCAGATTCAAATCTACCCTCCCGATTGTGACCACGATCCCCAAGTCAAGTCAAGTCAAGTCAAGTCAAGCAAGCTCCAGCTCCAAGCTCCAGCTCCAAGCTCCAGCTCCAGCTCTAGGCCCAGATCGAGATCCAGTTCCGGCTCCGGCTCCCGCGTCGCTTCCAGCGCCATCCAACCCGCCGTATTCCTTTTTAATCATCCATAAGCCAGAGAGACACGCACGCACGCCTGTCATTGTACACGACCACGACCACGACCACGACCACACACACACGCACACGCATACGCACACGCAACATTGCACCGCCTGCACTCTGCTCCTCTCGGACAAATGAGTTCGATATCTGCCCACCATAAATCTGGCAGTCTTCACTTGTCGCCGTCCAGCCTCAACAAGCCCCCCTCGTCCTCCTCGCCCTCCGCCGCGCCGTTTTCTGCCGCCCCTGGCTCCGGCTTTTCCTTTGCCCCTGCAAACCAGGCCCAGGCCCATTTGCGAGAACGGCTGGGTCGCACCTCTACTCCTGACTCCGAGGCTCTTGCTAGTAGTGACGAAGAACCCGATGTGCACATTGTCGTCCGTCCCGTCGCCCCTTCTGCCGCCCCTTCTGCCGTCCCTACAGACTCGCTTTTACTGCCACACTCCTCCCTGTCCCAGGCCTCGGCAATTGCGCCCCTGAATCCCTCGTCTTCCTCATCAGCAGCAGCGGCAGTCGCAGTCGCAGCACCATCATCGTCATCATCGTCATCATCATCATCATCGTCATTGTCCACTACTGGCCCCCCTCCCACCTCGGCTCCCACCTCGGCTCCCGCCTCCGCCCCCCTCGTCGCCAAGACCATCCGCCGCACTTCGTGGCTGACCGATAGCTCGTCCCCTCTGATGTCCGCCCTCCCGCGCAAGGGCTCCTTTGTCAGCGCCATCAACATGTCGCCCACCACATCCCACCCAAACACCCCCGGAACAGACTCCGCCTGGGGCACCCACCCGGCTTCTGCTGGCCTCCAGCGCGCCGGCCAGTTCCCCTGGGCCAGTGGCATCTGGAACACAAACTCCACATCCGCCACCGCCGCCGCCGCCACCGCTGCTACTGCCAACAACTCTGTCTCCCCTGCTACCGCAACAAATCCCGCAAATTCTGCCACCGCCGATCGCAAAGACGCACCCTCTCGCTTTGCTGAACACCTGCCCTCACCCACCTCAACGGCACCATCGACATCGCTTGGCCCTACCTACATCGTTGATCCCAGCGCTGCCACCTCTGTTTCTGCTTCTGCCGCTGTCGCTGCCGCCGCCTCTGTCCCTGCTGCAATTCTTCCACAGGCATCCCCCGCTTTGAACGCCCCTGGCTCTGGCCCTGGCCCCGCCTCTAACCAGTCTCAGTTTCCCTTTGCGATCCCTCTGCAACCTACGATTAAGACCCATCGGTCGCAGTCATACTCGGTCGGACAACTCGAATCACACTCACCCGTGAATATGCTGCCTGCTGGTGTCATTGGAGGCAGAAGTCGCCCCCCGCACTCTGGCATCCACCACCGGGCATCGCGTCCTAGCATGCTCGGCGATCTGAGCGAGGGTGGCTTGGGAAAGCTCAAAGAGGTCGATGACGACGACAATGATGATGACAATATTGATCCCATCCAACCTGCTCCCCCTTTCTTCCAGTCCATTGAAGCCAAGACCATTGAAAAACTCGAGCGTGAAAACGCTATGTTGCGTCACCAGCAACAGCAGTACCAGAATGCCGCTGCTGCCGCTGCCCGTGCAGGCCCTCGCCCCCGCACCTCTTCTGCCTACGGCCCCACTGGATCTGTCGCCGCATTCCGCCCGGAAGAGCCATCTGACTACGCCATTGACGAGCTAGATGAGACATTTGATGCCGCCGACATTATGGCCAAGAAGCCGCCCATGGGCCGTCGTCTGAGCGAATACACCATCCCCACCGCCTACCGCTCTGGCTTTCCCACTGAGCCTCGCAAGGCCGATAGCTTGAAGCAGCGCGCCATTTGGCAGTCGTCTCCCGGCTTTGGAGCCCTCGGCGACATCCCCCAGAGCCGCCGCCATTCGTTCGCCAATGTGCCCACTCGCCAGCCCTCCATCACTTCCATGACCGAGGCCCAGGCCGCCGCTATAGAACAGGCCATGATTCCCGAATCAAAACCTGTCCAGGACTTTGCCTATGCTTACGACAATTCCACCAACAATGGTATGCATTGAAACTTCCCATCAATCACTTTCTATCTGACCTGATGAGCACAAGTGAATTCGCACTGTCGCAGTCAGTGTCTTTTCCTATTTGTCAAGATTTCCCTTTGCCTACCTACCCCCCCCTCCAAGTCTCCCCATTCAAGAAACCATCTTCACCATTGTTCACTTCACCATGCTAACGTCCGATACTTGTTTCTTCCAGGTGGCGCCTCCTCCTACTTTTCCGGCAATCCCAACCTCGTTACTTCTCCCCAACAACCGATGCAACATGGTGGATTTCCCAATCCCTATCCTACTCCATACTCTATGCACTCGTATTCTGGACGTACTGCCTCTCCCAGCCACAATGCCTATCCTATCTCGCAACCGCGCCACAACCAGCTGCTACACGTTGTCTTGTTCAAGTGCGCACGTGCCGACGTCTTCTATATTCAAGATGGCACGGGACTCTCCGTTAAGCCCGGAGACCTCGTCATTGTTGAAGCTGATCGTGGCACTGATCTTGGCACTGTGGCCAAGATTGGCGTTGACTGGCAGACCGCCAAGGACTTGAAGGAACATTATGCCGAGGAGCAGTACAAGTGGCTCATGATGTACTCGCAAAACGCCAAGGCTGCTCAGGATAGTTCTGCCAACATGACCGGCGGGCCTGGAATGGCCCAACCCGGTGCCATGGGAGGAATGGGTCCTCCTGGCCAGCACCACATGCAAGAGCCTGTGTCCAACGAGTTGAAACCCAAGCTGATCAAGCGCCTTGCCCAGAATCATGAGATTAGTGCTCTTCGTGAAAAAGAGGGCAACGAGGCCAAGGCCAAGAGGATATGCATGCAAAAGGTCAAGGAGCACGGGCTCAACATGGAAATTCTGGACGCCGAGTTCCAGATGGACTGGAAGAAGCTGACCTTTTACTACTTTGCCGATTCCTACATCAACTTCAATTCCCTAGTCACTGATCTGTTCAAGATTTACAAGACTCGCATTTGGATGTCGGCCATCAACCCCGCGTCTTTTGCTAGTCCCACCTTGGGACTGCAGGCCCCCAGTGGCGTTGGACCGGGTGCTGTTGGCACGGGTAGAAGCGGGGCTGGCAACAACACGGATCGCCGCCAATCCTCTCATCAGCATACTCAGCACCCGAATCAACAACAAGGCGGCCAACAGCAGGGCCAACAGCAGGGCCAACACCAGCTTCAACATCATCCCCAGCATCTTGCTCAGAACCAACAGCAGCAGCCGCTGCACCACCAACAGCAACAACAGCAGCCGCCGCTTCATCAGAACCAGGCTCAGCACCAGAACCAGCACCAGCATCAACACCAGCATCACCATCAGCATCAGCACTCTGCTCAGCCTCATCTGCAAATCTCTAGCACACCGCAACAGCAGGGACACCAACAGCAGCAACAACAGCACCATCTGCAGCAACAGCAGCAGCAGCAGCAGCAGCAGATCCAACAGCATCAACAGCATCAGCACCAACATCAGCAGCGCCCTGTCGCTCGCCACATGCAGCCTAACTTCCCCACCATGCCCATGCACATGTCTATGCCCGGCATGAACACCGGAGGCATGTACTCTAATGGCTCTCTCTCTGCTACCGCCTTAGCTCCTGGTGTCAATGTCAACTCTGTTGCTGCCGCCTCTCAATACGCCAACTACGGCAACGCACCGAGAGGTGCCCCTAGCCCGTATGGTGCTGGCCCTGGCACCAGCCCCAGCATCCCTCAAGGCCCTAGCCCTGGCCATGGACCTGGACCCGGACCCGGCCATAGTCCCAGCCCTGGCACGCCCTGGAACAATGACGCTAGAAATAGCGAGATGCTTGCGCAGCAGATGATGGGCGTTGCCGGCTCGACATCGCCTAATGGGCATTCGGACTGGGTCAATGCCTTTCAGAGCCTGTCGATGAACTCACGCTAAGGGTGTTACTGCGTCTGAGAAGAGGTCTGCAAGTCACTCGGCGGCCCGGCCGTATTCTTCAGCTCTTTGTCTTTTATGCTTTCATTGTCTCTTTTTCTTTTTCTTTCCTTTTCTCTTCCTCGCTTTCTTTTTTCCGTCATCCGTCTTCCTTATACATTCTCGGTCGGCCTTCTTCAACAGATGCTCTCTTTTCTTCTTGTTTGTTTTCTGCAACCTCTTTTAGACGAGCGGTAGATGTCTCTCTGTACATGACTTGGGACGTCGATATGTCTCACACCGGCGTTTTCTATTCTTTTCTTGCTTGCTCTTTCTGTTTGCCTGTTAGTATCCCTAATCCTCCATCTTTTGTTTCTTCTTCGTCATTTTTTATTCTTTATTTTCTATGTGCTTTTCTTTTCTCCTTTCTGGTTCATACCTCTCTTTTCGTCTTCTCCATTTCCTGTTCTACACCTGTTTTTGTGTTGTCTTTTTTTGTATGTTACATATATTATTCTTTGTCTTGCTTTTCTGTCTTTCGCTTTTTTTCTTCTGCTGTTCTACAAGTTGTCCTGCGCAACACATATATAAAGACACATGCCGATAGACATTACTGTATGCTTGGTTTTTATTTTCTGCATAATACCAACTTGAGGCTTGGTGATGAACAAGAGACCAGATACAGCTTCGGTGTTTGCTCTCGCTTCATTGTTTGGCTCTTTTCTTTTTTTTTCTTCTTCTCTTCCTACATTTACTGCTCTTTGGTTTGCTGCGCCTCCTTCTTTGTCCCATGTTTCTTTGCTGCTTTCTCGTCCTAGTTGTCATCTCTCTTTTAGATCTCTTGGAGAGTGCCCATCTTGTATGGTGACCCTGTATTCACTTTATTCTTGTTCTTTTGAGAACCCGACATAACGTATGAGACAGTGGGATGGAATTAGCAGTTGTTTCTTTGTCTCTTCTGGTTCTTTCTTTTTCCTTTTCTCGCTGTGGCGAGGCATACCTGACTCCTGGCCTGACTCCTGGCCTGGCATCATCGTTTACACAACACACACACATATCCGGGCAGACTTGAATCATAGACTGGAGTAGACCAGAGGCACTAACCGGTGCTCCCTCCCTTTAGACTTGTTCCTCTGGCTGGTGTCTGATTTCCTGCGTAAGAGAGGAGGATGTGGTTGATTATCTGTGTGGTAGCTGGCGAGAGTGTTGCGGCTTTTAGTTTTTCACTGTTCTTATATTCTGTTTATAATATCTTTTTCTTGATTTCTTGTTTACTCCGCCATGTTGACTGGGCAGATTCATATATAACTTGTAGTCTACAGGTGTCAGTTGCGCTTTCAAAGTGACGTGTGTCTTTGTCTAGGGTTGCGATATCAAGTCCGGCCTGTGTTACACGAGACTAACAGGGAAGGAGAAGGAGACACAACCCATTGCACAAGTTCTTTCCTATATCAAAACTACAAGAATTGGCAGCTACTCAATTCTTTGTCTTGCCCACAAATTTGGGAAGAAAATTCTTTCATCCCAGCAAGTTATCATTACCCCTCATTTCTCTCTTCTATTATCTCTACCGACAGTCACATAATGAACATCACAGCGTACGAATAACCATACAGTATGGCGCCTCGACAAAAGCCAAAACGCAAGACACGAGGTATGACGTCAATGTTATATTTATTTTGGGGGATTTGTTTGGAAACAGGAACCATTCTAACTAATTCGGGACAGAGTTGCAGAATCTGCTCAGCAGCAAGGCCTCTGCCACGGCAAGCAGGCCGATGAGTCCACCAACATCGACAGCTGCGCCAATCCCGCCCACATCAGCCATCAAGAGCCCCGCCCATGGCCAAAGCAAAGTCCCTCTGACGAGAGCACGCGGCCGAGCCCACGCAAAGGCCTTCGTCTCTCCACCTCGCTCGCCGTTGAAGAACCTCCAGGTCAACCACGCTATCAAGACGGCAGCCATCGACTCTTCTTTACAGGTCTCGCCTGGAAAGGTTGCCACGGATTCAGTTCGCGCCTCAGTAAAGGGCCTGGCCAACGCAAAGACGTCCCGTCTGGCGCCACCCGGGGTGGATGAGAAGCCCCAAACAAGCCCTCGAAAGAAAGCTGGCTGGACTACTGTTGATGGTGGTGGGATTGACACCCCAACTTCCAAATTGAAGGTCTCCCGCGATGTGCAGTCCTTCTTCTCACCTAAACCGCCACAGGGCAATATCCCAACGATGAGGGGCGCCTTGATGGATGCATCTTTGCGGGAGACGCTGCTGGGGGGGACGGGGGATGGCAGGCCGAAGAAGACTAAAGCGAGAGGTAGTGTGGCTATCAATTCTCCTCTCCGCTCGCCTGTTGTGAACACCTACGGCCTAGGCAAGCAGGGTCTGCGTGATAAGTCTATTCCGAAGATATCTACCCAACCTGCTTTTGCCACTTTAGCTCGGATGGATCCAGTCGAAAGCGAGAAGCTTTGGGATGTCCCGCCTAGCCCGGTGAAGATCTGGCGTCATGTTGAATTGAATGCTATCCCGGCACTCCCTACATCGCCTTTGATTATGGCTCAAACGACAAAGGCTGTAAAGGGAAAAGAGTCCAACCACACCCCCGAAGCCCCTTTTGCAGAAATGGAAAAGCCTGTGGCCCTGGATAGAGAATCCTCTGGGCTTTTACCTAGCCTGAAGCCAGAGCAGCAGCAACCAACCAATACCTTTCACGGGAGAAACTCAGGTGTCAACGAGTGGGAGACAAAAAGGCACACTGGTAGGACTACTGTAAAGCTGGACAAGAAGAAGGACACTCCCATCCTCATTTCTAGTGATGAAGAATCCAGCTCCGAGAATTCAGATTCTGATGATGACTCGGATGATGAATTTGTGCCACCGACCAAGAAGCCTTCAGCTGGCAAGAGATCAGTCGCTACTCGAGCCCGGAAAGACGCGATTCCTGTTGAGAAACAGGCCGTCTCTATTCCTGTTCGTGACTCCACCAAGACCACGAAGCCGAACTGTTTAGATAGTCTCCAGACATCTTCTACTTCCAAGGTCACTCGCAGCAAGAAGACGGACATACCTGAAATAAAGGCCCCGGTTGAAGTGGCTGATGCAAAGCGCTCCGATAAGCTGTTGCCCAGCAAGCAACAAAGACATGAAACCGCACAAGTCGAGCCGCTCCACCACCGAGAAATGTCGTTTGAGCTGAGACCTGCGCGGGTCGCGACGGATGACTACTTCAACTTCAACAGTTCTGGAGGTGAATCGGACCGCCAGCAAAAGCCAACTAGCAACAACAAGGAAATGAAGCCCGCTGTGGCCGAACAGAAGACGAAGAAATCACCGAAAAGTCGACAGAAGAAATCTGCACTCGCCACAGACAAGTCGAACATTCAGACGTCAATGGACCTCCTCACTCAACTCCTCGGTGGCGCAGAAGAGACTAAAACGCCAAAAAGCAAGGCCCGAAAAGCACCGGAGTCAAGTCTCAGATCGACGAAAAAGCAAAAGACAGGGCCTGACAACCAAAACTCGGAAATGTCTGATTTGTGAGTATACATTTCCTCGAAGGGTTTCGCGTCCCGCTCATATGCTAACAAGGCCTTACAGGTCTGCACTGCTGGTCACAAAACTGCAGGGCGCCCAATCGAAAAAGTCGAAGCTCCAAGCTGAAAAGGCATTGCGTGAGTCTGAAACGCTATTCAATGATCGAAACAAGGCACTCATTTCGGACCTCAAGAATGAGAGTCAAAGACTGTAGGTTGTATGGTGCAAACTTCCATGGCTCACGTTTCTGACATTCACATCACAGGGAATCCAAAGTTCAGAAAGCATACGATGCTATCATCACACGTCTGAACGATTATGACAGTGTGCTTGATGCCTCTGCCCCAGGCGCTCAAGAGGCAGAGAAAGACCTCACAGCTGTCCTCGGCCATGCAAGGAACGTTGGCGTGATATATACCGAAGTCAAGGAGGAATTCCAAAAGTACCACCTTGAAGTCCCGATCGAACGCTGGAACAAGGACTGGGATGAGGTTAATGAGATCATCGCTCTTGGCCAGGGGCTTGGCCAAAAGATTATCCAGGCACATGTATCAGCAGAGCTCGAGCCGGGAAAGACATATCGCGAACTGATGGAGAGCTTGAGTGACAAGGAGAAAACGATTGCGCCGGTGTTATTTGCAGAGAGCTTGAAAGAGCTGCAGACTAAGTCCTGGGGACAGGCGGTGTGGGGATTATGGGATGCACTTGATTCCGTGGCTGAAATTATAGCATAGTGCACACAATAGACTGCATGTATATTTCCCCTTTTTTGGACGGTAGATGAAGCTTATTCTACCTTGTTTGATGTATTGACGTTTACTGTACCACCATGATATTGGCTTATCAGCGGTGTACAAATTGTTATCTCTTAGATCAAGCATCCAATAAGCGGGGCCTCACCGAGGAGGGCTCAAAGACCCCACTTTGAAAGGCGGGCCCTAGGGCGCTAAGCCACATCTGGAATCCAGAAACCCACAAACGCCACCCACCAGAAATTTCGAAAATCTGCACAAACTTATCTGGCAGGTCAATTTTTTCTTGCTCTTTCTATCCCACTTAATCTGTGTCAACCAAAAGTCTCTATTCTGGCCCACATACAGGTACGTTATTGGAAATCATGGCTGTTGAGAGACGAATTGATGATTGCTGAGAGGGCTGTCGATTACGATTTACGGAATGATGATGTCGATACCAATGCCGGCCACGACGATGTTCACGACTTTTCTGGGGGTCGATGCAGATGGCAAAGCTTGACCGACGAAATGCAAGCACCGGACCTTCTCGACCACTTGGATTTCTGATGGCGGACAGAGATCGATGCAACCCGTTTTGTGCCATTGCTTCGACCATCTGTATTGGCAGCCGACTCTGTACAGACTAGACTACCGTCAGCAAGTCATTTCGGTACCCGAACTTTTCATTTCACATCAGCAAAGTCTTGGACTCATCATCATTCCTACATATCGGCATTCTACGACTCTCGGCTCATTCAACCTTTCTCGATGGCTGCCCTGGCAATCGTTTCCCAGGTGCTAACCGTTCTCTTCTTACAGTCACAATGGGTGCCCTCAAGTACGTCGAAGAGCTTCAGAAGCGCAAGCAGTCGGATGTCATCCGCTTTCTGCTCCGTGTCCGCTGCTGGGAAGTATGTTAAACCGAACCACCGCTCGATCCGAGTCCGCAATACAATACCGTGATATCAATATGTGGATGCTCTTGGGCTGTAATCCACACCGGCATGCAACCCATGTCGTCGACACTGGGGCAGGACGTCTATGCAGTCTCTGAAATACGAAGACTCAGAGATGAAAGCCTTGGTGTCGAAAGGACGATATGGGGAACTACCGGACTGTGGATTTCATCACCCTTCATCCTTGCTATACACTCGTTGAACATTATGCTGAGAGTGCATCAATATAGCTCCGCCAGCTGAACGTCATCCACCGCGCCTCGCGCCCCTCGCGCCCCGACAAGGCCCGCCGCCTGGGATACAAGGCCAAGCAGGGCTACGTTGTCTACCGCGTGCGTGTCCGCCGTGGTGGCCGCAAGAAGCCCGTCGCCAAGGGTGCCACATACGGTAAGTTTTCTTTATCCCCCCCCCCCCCCACGTCTCCCAGTAGAGAAAAGAAATAGCAGAGTACTAACTCCCTTCCAGGCAAGCCCACCAACCACGGTGTTAACCAGCTGAAGTACCAGCGCTCTCTGCGTGCCACCGCCGAGGAGCGTGTCGGCCGCCGCTGCGCTAACCTGCGCGTCCTGAACTCCTACTGGATCAACCAGGACTCGACCTACAAGTACTTCGAGGTCATCCTGGTCGACCCCCAGCACAAGGCCATCCGCCAGGATGCCCGCATCAACTGGATCTGCAACCCCGTCCACAAGCACCGCGAGGCCCGTGGCCTCACCTCCACCGGCAAGCGCTCGCGTGGTCTCAACAAGGGCCACAAGTACAGCAAGACCACTGCCGGTCGCAGAAAGACCTGGAAGAGACACAACACCCTGTCTCTGTGGCGCTACCGGTAGATGCGATAAGAACGATGGGCCAACAGCCCTTGTGTGGCTGTTGGTATGTCTGTTCTTTTCGCAGAGCCTGCTGCAATCTGCCATCACTGCTGTCGCTGCTATTGAGAAGCTGGGGAAGTGTATGGGATCATCAATGGGCCATGGCCATGGCTGTGGGCTAGGGAGGGGTTCTACTATGCTGACGAAGGCTTCTGCAATTGGGTAGTTTGATGGATAAAGTGATTTGGCAGGTAGTGGTAGCTCGGGCATCCCCCAACCAAAAAAAAGAGGGTTCAACAAGAGGAAAAAAAACACATTCTGCATAACTTTAAGTTTCTTTTCTCGCATTCTTGGGTACATATATCTCGAGGAGAGCGGTTTGCTGGTCTGGCCTGGCCAAGCTGAGGAGGAGGCTTTCTTCCTCTGGCGTATCCGCCCAGGCCGTTTTCTTTTTTCTCTTTTGTCCCCTCGCACCGCCACCTTTTTTTATATTTTATTTTCCGTTTCGGCATGGTGTTCTCGGTCATCACGATTCTCTCTGTCGTTATTCTTTTTCTTCTTTCATGTCTGTCGTTTCATTGCCATTGTTTTGGGGGCTTTCCACTTGGGTTATAAACTAACTTGCGGTCTCAATCTGTGTTGAATTGAATCATACTATATCACACTACGCATCTCTTGTTGTGCTTTTTGGTCGTGGTTGATTCGAACTTGCATATTTGTTCCAGTGGCCTTGGTCTCTATAACAGCGAACTTCAGTCACACAACAACAATCGATGTCTAGCTAGTAGCACTCGCGACGCCAATTACCGCTCCGGCATACGGCTGCGCCGTCTGGACGTGAAGGGAAGGATATCCCGAGACAGTTCGTCTGCAGAAGAAGAAAAAGCCTGCAAGGACAGCACCGAGTCGGTCGTCTGGGTCGTTGCTTGGCTCATCTTAGTAGCCCTCTCATTGGCGCGTGTGATCATAGTTTCTCTTTGCTGCTGTGCCCAGTCTCTAGCGTTCCGGTAAGCAGAAACTCCCATGCGAAAGGTTTCGGGGTCGCCTGTCAAGGCCCAAGCCCCAAGCTGGGTTGTCGTATATCGTGGGTTCCTGCCAGGTTCAGAGGGTGGAATGGGATGGGTCGTATACATGGTAAGCTGGCCAGCAAGATATATCGAAGAGATAACATAGGCCATGTTGTCAAACTCCACTTCCGGGTTGCCGTACGACTGGAGACTGTGAATGGCTCTTGCTCCCAGAGCTCCATTGTGAAATGCCTGATTAGAGGCAACTATAAAAGACCCATCAGGGCCCTTTACTTCCAAAAAGAAGTTAGGTACACTGGGAAAGCATAGCTGGTTCGAAGGGGTGACCATTTTCCCGAGATCATTCTTGACCCTTGGATGCAGTGCGTGGGTAGGTGAACCATAATAAATATCAGGTTTTGCCACGACTTTTACATTTTTGCAAAGAGAAACAAGACCTGTGAAAAGAATGTCTGAAGCACGAAACCTAATATCTATCGGGAACCCTTCTATTGTAGGGATGATATGACTCGTGACCATTGACTCATTTTTGGCCTGTACCACTTGATATCGGAAGTCTTGGAATTGGCCATCGGAAAATATAGAGAGCGATGGTGATGGGTATGGCCGTTTCAGGAATTGCCTAATCTCTTCGAGATTCGCTGGTAATGGCGGGCGGTTGCCATCGGGGTAGACATGTTGGTCAGGGTAAACTCCATTTTCAATCATGACATCTTGAAAGTTATCCTCATAGGGACCGCTTCTGGCTGTTGTGGTACCAGCCGATCTCTTCGACCTAGACATTGATGCTCTTTTGCGGTGATCGAGACCAGAGCTTGTGAAAGTTGCGGGCTGCTCTGTATTGCACGTATCGTACTGTTGAAAGTCAGAATGGCGTCGACTGCAGCTATATGGCGTGTGACATATCCAAATATACATGCGTACGTACCCCTCTGAGATCCTGTAAATCCAAGTCTTCTCCAACGGCAAATCGTTTGATGTCGTCAAGACAGGTCGAAGAACACTGACTCAGGTATCGAGTGAGAGAAGCGGGTGACTTAGCAAGACTGCGCGAATGTGCTTCTTCTTTGTGTGTCGGCTTTGCTGTGTGAGGGCCGTTTCTTCGGGTCAACTCCCGTAGTGCGTTACGAGTCAGGCGAGTCTTTGGTAGAGTGTCCGGGGCGGTTGATGGCGAAATGGATTCAGACCGGTGCCGTTTGTTGTTCACAGAACGGTGTAGAGGCATGTGTTGGGAGGCCATGTTTGGCGCAGGGCGGGGGTTTGAAATGAGAAGACAAGATTGGCTGTTGACAACAGACAACAGGTTCTGGATGGAGACTAAAGAAAGATGGCAGTTACGGATGTTTGGAGGGCAAGCACAATGCTCTTTTGTTTTGATGCCACGTTGCAACAAAGAAGTAATAAAGGTAGACAGCCTACTAGGATCCTGATCGAGACTGAGGCCAGGAAAGAGAAAAAAGAAATGAAGCAACAAGTCGTCAGTCAGTGAGAGAGAGAGTCCAGCTCGTTGTCTCGTGTAACACACAGCTTTGTAACGTAGAAATGTGGGGACAGTACATCACGTGCCTTTGACAAGAGGCGACAAACAAAAAGAAAAAAGAAAACTGGGTGAATGCCTTCAAGCGGATTTGAACCGCTGACCTCGACATTACTAGTGTCGCGCTCTGCCAACTGAGCTATGAAGGCCCTTCTTTGATATTTGATGAACAAACTGCCTTGGATCAGACATTATATAGGGAACTTCTGATACAGTTTCTACGCGGGCAGAACATCCAAGCATCGACAACTCAACTTACATGAAACACATAGCAATACAGCATTATCTACACAACACAAAATACACCGTGGATCAAGGAAGTTCAGTAACAGACAGTTCAAAGAATACAGCATCACAAGCCGAGTTAACAAGAGCACAACAAACACGAGGAAAAAAAAGAAAGCAAGGAAAAATACAGAATAGATACAGAAAAAAAAAGAGAGCAGACTTTGGCACAAGTAAAGAAAAAAGGGTAGAGAAAGGAAACGAAAAAAGGTGACGAGATAAAGTAAAAAGAAACAATAAAAAGAAGAGAAGCTCCAACACCAAAAAAGAAACGAGTCGACTGGTTGTTGTAGTACACAAGGGGTGATTAGTGAACAGAGAAAAAAAAAGAATAAAAAAGAGTAGAAAAAGAATAGAAAAATCAAGAAAAATAGAACAAATATCGTATCTAGTCGTGGCCAAGGTCGTAAAACTATTGGTAGCAAAAGAGAAAAGAAAAGAAAAAGGAAAAAGAAATAGAAATCGGAAGCGACAAGACTCAGATAGGGAGAACGGAGGAGAGCCAGGCCGGGACGCAAAGCCGTAACGCGGATCGCCCGGTCGCCTAGTCGCACTAGAGCTCTCTCTCTCTCTCTCTATCCTCTCCGGACTCTTGCCCCCCTCTGACGTACAAACAAAAAGAAAAGAAGAAGACACCTCGACGACTCGACTTGACTGCGGGGTGGTGATACAGGGCTGGAATAATGCGAGGCCACAGCAAAGAAAGGCAGAGGGGAAAGGGGAAGAAGAGGACAAGAAGAGAAGAAAAGAAAAGTAGAAAACACAACACACACACACACTTGGACGCTGAGATCAAGCCCAGTCCTCGCTTCCCGACGCAGCCGCTGCTGCAGAAGCACCACTGCCTCCACGCAGCCCGCGCGAGCCGCCGCCCAGACGCGACAGCCCGTTTCCGTTGCCGTTGCCGTTGCCACCGCCGCCGCCGAGGCCCAGGCCGTTGGCATACGTAAAGCTACTGCCGGCACGCGCTGTGCGGGGCGTGGCCGTCCCCGACGTCACCGCCGACGACATGCCGCTGCCAATCGTGCCCACGACTTTGGAGGACGCGGTCGCAGTGGCAGGCGACATGGAGCCGCCGCTGGCGCTGCGCGACGACTGCTGCTGGTTCTGCGGGCCGCTGGTCGTGCTGTGGGCCGTGCTAGTGCTGATGCCGCTACCACTACCGGTGCTGCTTCCGCTACCGCTGGTGCTCCCGCCGTTGCTTGCGCTGCGCTGCAGGGGAGTCTGGCCGCCGGTGCCATCGTTGGAGGACGCGCCGCGGGTATCCAAGTTGTTGATGCGGCCACCAATGCGACGGCCGTGGGGCGTCGAGCGGATCGAGGGCAGAATAGGGCGGATGGCGTCAATAAGAGCCGACTTCTTGGCCGGCGTGGCATAGTCAAGGGCTGTCTGCACGACGTAGTTGGCGAAGCCGTCGCGCAGGCAGCGTTCGAGCTCGGCAGAGTTCAGAAGCTCTTCGACAATCATGTCCTTGGAAACATCCGAAGCACAGCGGATGCACTTTTCAATCACGTTGGACGAGAACTTGTGGCGCGACAACGGACCAATGGAGTCGCGGAACTGCACGACCATGGGCTCGGTATAGTTGGGCTCGTTGAGGTCGATGATGTACTGCACGACGTAGTTTCCATAGGGGTCCTGAACCAGCACGCTCGCATGCTCGGTGATGCGGGCAATCAGCCACTCCTGCTGCTTTTCGTTGGCGTGATCAATGCAGCGCTGGAGCACACAACAGCCGTGGCGATGGGTGCCAACGTCAACACAGTGGTGGCCTACGGCGTCGAAAATGAACTGGGCGTCTTCGGGCTTGAGCTTGTTCAGGCACTTTTGAATCACGTGGTTGCCGTTAATGTTCTGGATCAGCTCGACGACACGGAAGCGGAGAGCATTCACAATGAGAGCAATCTGCACGTTGGTGTGCACAAACTCAATCATCTTTTGCAGAGCGCGAGTGCCGTGCTGGTTGAGCGCGATTTTCACCATGTCGCTGGACGCGTTGCTGATGAGAGTGGTGCGCTCATCTTCGCTGCACGATTCCAGAAGCTTCTGGCAGAGATAGTTTCCAAAGGGGTCGGTCATAAGCTCAACCACGTGCTGGTTGGTTTCGGACCAGATGGCGTGGGTAATATCGGGGTTATGCTCTTCAAGACGGCGCTGAAGGTAGCGGCAGCCATGCTGGTCCTTGCATAGCTGGTAGATTTGGCCAATGACGGCTTCGAGGGGGAGGTTGTTGTACTTGTTGTTGACTGGAGCCGGGTTTGTTAGCACGGTGTTTGTGAGAAAAGACACATGAGGTCTTGGCGGTTTTGCTGGAAACATACCATCGCTTTCCTGCTGGCGGCGGCTCTGGATGACGCGCGCTTGGCTATCTCTGCCTTGGGTAGGGCTGGGATAGTTGGCTTGGGCCTTGGTGGGGGGAGGTGCCTGTGCGGGGTTTGCGTGGGGCTGTGAGTGGCTGCTGACAGGCGCAAAGCCCTGGTGCTGCGGTTGCAGCGATTGGGGCGGTTGCTGCTGTTGCTGTGGGCTGGGCTGAAAGGTGTTGATGCTCATGTTCTGCATGCCCATGTCTAGCATCGGCATCATGAGCCCGTTGGCTGCGGGTTGCGAGCCAGGGGCAGGGTTGAAGTTGGCAGTAGCGGGAAAGAAGGGGTGCCCATTGGACACTGCAGATTGAGGGCTGCTGGTTTGGGCACCGGTTGTAGGACCAAATGGGGCGGCTCCGGCGTGGAGTGGAAACAGGCCGTGGTATGAGGCAGCACTGGCGCCAGTGTTGTTGGGCTGTTCGCGGGGAAGAGGCAGACTATCGGCGCCCAGCTGGCTGTTGGAGCGGGAGGACACGGTACCCAGGCGAGACATGGGGTTGAACAGGCTGCTAGTGGTCGGCTTGGTGGAAGACGTGTCGGTGGGAGTGTAACTGCCGCTCATGTTGCCAACGGGCGATGCGATGGCGCCATTGGGAGGGCTGATGGGGGTAGGGTTCCCCGGGGAAGAATCGGCGACGCTGTTTTCGGTGAGGAACTTGAGGTCGAGAGAGCGGCGGAATGAGTTTGGCATGGACGAGGGGCCGATGGGCGAAGGGGCGCCAAAGCTGGAGCGGTTGCGACTGAGAAAGCCCCAGTCGCTGGCAGTGGTGGGTTTGCTTGGGGCGATTTCGATTCCAGGGTGCTAGCGGTAGAGAGAGGTGTTAGCGAGAGTTTGGTAGGAGGGAAGAGAGAGCGAGAGAGGGGGAGAGAGAGAGAGCGGCTGTGTAACAAGGGAAATGAGCAAGCGGCGACAAAGTAACACAAAGCACGTGTAGCTTTTTTGTCTTGTTTTCCTTTTGTGTTTCTTGTTCGTGTGTCACAGTCGGTCCTCTGGGAGACAAGAGAAGAGAGGAACAAAGATGGAGTTAGCTGTGGGAAAGACTCACGCTGGACTCTCGCGGATAATCGGCGTCGGGGTGGACATTCGAGGTGGCGTCGTTGCCGAATAAGAATCTAGCTGTGTTGGCCTGGTCGAGGCCGTCCATATCGGAGGCCAGCATGCGACTGTGGGCTTGGGTGGTTGAAGGCATGGAGTAACGGTTGGTTCTACTGTAGGGCGGCAACGGGAGTTGGTTAGCACCGGGGGGGGGCCAAAAGAGAGAAGAGAGAGGGGGGGGGGGGGGGGGGCTCATGAGAGAGAAGAGAGAGCAGAGAGCCGGCTTCGGGGCAAATACACGTACGTGCTGGTTGGGCGAAAGTTCGTGGCGTCATAGCGAGCAGCCACGGCGGCGTCTTCGCGTTCGGCGTCGTCGCTGTTACGGCGGGACACGGGCACGGAGCGAAAGGTGGCAGCAGGGTCGTCCCAGGCGATGGTGCGCTGCAGGCCCAGGCCTTGATGGTGCGACTGCAGCAGTGAAGCGCGGGCCAGGCGGCTGTAGTATCCGGGCGGCGAGGCGACGTTTGACATGGAGTAGCGGTTGGGGCGGGCCATGAAGCCGGGGAAGATGGCGGTGGAGTCGTAGCGCTCGTGTGGCGGGGTGGTGGGCTCGGACTGGTGGCCGTTGAGTTGGTGGACCTCTTCGGTGAGCTGGGCGAGTTCGAGTTCTTCGCGGCGTTGTGATTCGTCGAGGCGCTGCATTTCGGCTTCGAAGCGGCGGCGCTGTTCGCGGAGGCGCTCGTATTCGGCACGTTTCTTTTCGATCTGCGGGAATAGGGGGGGTAGTGGTTAGGGACGGTTTGTGAAGGACGCATAGGGGGGGGGAGATGCGACGGAGAGGAGGATGTTGAGCAGGCGGGGGCGTCACATACGAGCTGGACCTTTTGATAGGCAATCTGGAGGAGAGGACAAAGGTTAGCTTCGGGTCTTGGTCTTGGTCTTCGCAGTCTCTGCGTGTTCGGGCAGGTGACGTACACTGTAGTCAGGCTGCGAGCCATCCAAGGCGCGAGCGATGGACAAAGAGTTCATGGCGGCGGCGGCGGTAGTGGTGGTGGTGGGAGAAGGTGCGGTCGTGTTATTGGGCGGGGCACGTGTGATGGGGTCGGCAAAGCGGCGAGGAAGGCCGGCCGGAGTAGCAGCAGGTGTCGTGGAGGCGGCGGCGGCGGCGGATGTGTGGCTGTGGGTATTAGGGCCGGAGCCGGAGCCGGGACCGGGGCCAGAAGTGCGCTGGTCGTGGATGGCAGCGGGCTGGGGCAGCGGCATGCCAGGCGCAGTGGCAGATGGCGAGGGATGCGAAGCGGCAAAAGAATGGCCGTGGCTGGTGTCGGCAGAGAGGGCGGCGATGTGTTGATGTTGGTGTTGGTGTTGGTGTTGGTGTTGGTGATGGTGATGGTGATGCTGTGGGTGGTGCTGTGAGGATGACATTGGAGGAGCGACTATGCTGAAAGGGGGAGAAGAAGAAAGAGAAGAGAAGAAACACAGACGAAGCCTAAATGAAGGCGGGCAGAAATAGGGAGAGAAAACGGCGGTGATGGGTGACGATGGCAGGGGCGATAGCAGGCAGGGGCGATAGCAGGCAGGGGCGATAGCAGAGGCGATAGCAGAGGCGTTATAGCAGTCAATAGCGACGGTAGCGGTGATGATGGCAGCAGTGGGCAGTGGGCAGTGGGCAGTCAACAGTGGACAGCACACAGTGGACAGTGGACTGCACACAGCACACAGTGATTCTCTCACTGCAAATGCCAACACTAAATAAACGTGGATTGGGAGGCACAGACAGACAGGCGCAGATGCAACCAGCTGTTGTTGTGCAGGTTTGCAGAGAGCAAGAAAAGGCAAAGAAAACGAAGCAAAAATGGAAGAAAAAAAAGTTGGAAAAAAGCTGGAAAAAAGGAGCCGGAAAATGGAAGAAAAGAAGCTGAAAAAAGGAGCCGAAAAATAGAAGAATAAATAGAAGAAAAATTACAGTATTTTCTTCTTTTTTTTTCTCCCTCAATTCGCCCAAAGAAAACAAAAATAAAACAGTCGTACAAAGACAAAAAGAAGCCGGCGAGAAAAGAAGAAGAAAAGAAGCCGAAAAGTTGGCTAATAAGACAAGAAAAAAGAAGCAATAAAAAGGGAAAGAAGAAGAAAAGAAAAGAAAGGAAAAAAGAAAAGAAAAAAATAAATAACTTCTCGTCTGGCCTTCTTCTTTGCTGCTGGTTTGTCTCTTCTCCCTGTTTTCAGGCCTTGTTAGGGGGGCAAATACAATAGTCACAAGATGAAAAGGCACTACAGGCTACAGGCACAGGCTACAGCAGGCCTGGGAGCCTGGGCTTGAAGCCTGAAGCCACTGTAATTCCACCCCAGCTACAGGCCACTGCCCCCTACCCAGCCCCCTGAGCAACAAGCACTCTGCCCCCTGTACCCTCTAACCCTTCTCTTTGGGTCCTTTGTTAGTCCTCAAGCCGACCCCCAAAAAGCCCTGCAGGCCTACAGACCCCTGTAGCAATCGGTAGATCCCCTGTAGCAAGGCCTAAACCCCAATATAAGGTGCTTAATAACAAAGAAAGCCTCATTTAAGACGGGATGAGACACGACAGACAAGACAAGACAGGACAAGACGAGACACAATAACAACCAAACTGCACAGCAAACACGAGGACAATAACGCCTTGTTTGGGCTGTGTGGAGATGCAGAGAGAGAGAGAGAGAGAGAGAAAGCCAGCCAGTCAGCCATCCTCATCCTCCTCCTCCTCCTCCTCCTCCTCCTATCAACTCGGCTGCTGCTGCGTACCATATCTGTACATCTCTCCCTCTCTCTCCTTTGCTTTCCTACACCGACACGTCCACCTTCCCGCCTGTCCTACCGCCTTTCCTCTTCTCCTCCCACGCAAGCAAAAGCAAGCAAGCAAGCAGTATTCGCATGGCCCTGCATCTTGTTGTTACATACACAGTCCATGCATGTCAGTCCATCTTGGGACAAGGCTTTTCTCTGGATCAATCAAAACAAGAGAGCATACAATCCTCCTCTCTGCTCTCCCTCCTCTGGTCTTCCTCTGCTTTCCCCCCTTGCCTTGTGCTCTCTCTCTCTTGTCTGGCTCCTCGTGTTGTCCCTGACAAGAGGGAAACACGCACGACATCTTTCTCTGGTCTCCGCATGCTCTGCTGTCGAAACAAAGGCCCGCCTCGCTTTCCCCCCTTGTTCCATGCACCCGCTGTGTTGGCGGCGGCGGCTGTTCGCAGCTAACTTGACTTGTCTAGCTGCCGCAGATGATGACGTGACAAAGCCTCTTAACCCCAAGCACATTGATGCAACCCTAACACAACTGCGCAGGTGCTATCGCCACGTGACTGCTTATCACCCCGCTAGAAGCTAGCCCGAAGGTGGATCCCTGAATCCTTCGTCGTCACTTTTTTTTTTCTTGCTAAGCTTTTCTGAAGCACTGAAAAAAAGAATAAAAAAAGAATAAAGATAATATTTGCGTCTGGAATCTCGCGATAATTCCATCTACATTTTTGCGTGTGTTTTTTTGACCATTTTCTTTTCATTTTTCTTTGTAACCTTGAGCAGCTTGTTTATAATTTTCTTTTCTTTTTTTTTTTCGAATCTCTCCTCTCTGATTGGCCAGTCCGCCTTCGTCATCTCCTCCCAGCCCTCTCTTGCCTGCAGCCGCTCCGCCCGCTCCGCTCCGGACCTTTCAACACCGAAGAACATGCGCCTTGTCTGACCCGGCCATCCATACCGCCGTTAACCCTGCGTGACCGCTTCCGCCTTTTTCCGTTGCGCCGCCGCTCCCGTCCGATCCCCTCCGACTGCCGAAAATGGTGGTTCTCGACGATGGCTTCGAGGCGCTGCTGGAGCCGTTCTACAATGGCAAGAAACTGACGGACCCCATCTCAACCCGCGAGGACAAGTTCCAGCTGCTGCCGGCTTTTCTGAAGGTCAAAGGTGCGTCTCTATCTCTGTGTGACCGTGTTGGAGTGCCAGTGCTAACGTGTTGCCAGGTCTGGTGAAACAGTGAGTCCCCCGGCGACGGACCCCGGCCCCGGCCCCGCCTCCGACCGCCCCGACATCCAGCCACCCAGCCGGTCACTAGCTTCGAATATTGTGATTTTCATGTCGGGGTTTTCCCGCGCCAAGTAGTATGCCGTTGACAGGCCGGTGATGCCACCACCGAGGATGCCGACGTTGTTGGGG